>JAULKM010159448.1:0-16534 GCA_032355605.1 Rubia tinctorum
AACCTTGTAAGTGTACCCTGCGGGCTAGACGCTTATAAGTCGAGTTGAGTGTACCCTGCGGGTTAGACGCTGCAATTCGTGCAATTTGTGCAATTCAAGTGGTTGGGCGAGATTTCCATTTGAATTAAAGTTCCAATATTCCGCAATCCAGAGTTTTCGCATGGAGATTCATATCACCTCACATCAGCAAAATGCCAAATCATCTTAACGGTTCCCTCTTAAGTAGTAATGGTCAAGAGGGTTGTTAGTAAGTTTATTTTCATCCTTTATTAAGTTTCTCTCTCGGATTGGAGAATGGTCTCCATATCAATGATTTGAGTCTGGCTAGCCTCAGTATTCTAGAGGATATCTAACGGTACCACTTGTAAAGTCCATATTTAGTTAATTGGTAATTTATGGAAATTATGCAAATATGGAAGTATATGTTGAAAGATCAATATGGAAAAATATGTGGCAAAAGGAAATATGAGGTGGTAGAAATATTTTATTCGTTCTTGAGATTGAAGAATATAAAATTTTCTATATTTATGTGATTGGATTGGATTTAAGGAAATTGGAATTGATATGATATTATCCCTTTTCACATGGGATTTGATTTGATTTGATGGAAATATTTTAATTCCTTATTTCAAGGGATTGAATTTGGTAATTCCTAGTTCCATGGGATTTGATTGCAATCAGAATAGGAAATGGAATAGGAATTATTTTTGCACAAAACTTCCCGCATGTAATGACTTTCCATGTTGAAACATATAGAAAGTTGGAGTTGAGAGGTGTTAATCGATTGAAGAATATTGTGTAGATATTAAATTATGGATTATTGGAGATTTCACAATATATGTTTGGTTGTGTGATTAAAGCATATCAGGTTTATCGAAAATCCCTTTTCATAAGGAATTGGATTTATTGAATATCAGGGATATTATCTGATAAGGAAAATCCCTATATTTAGGATTGTGATATGCTTAGAAAGAAGATTTAGAAATGGAATATTTTGGAGATAAGGGTGGAGAATTCCAAACCGCTCGCAGGTATAAATAGAAGACAATTCGACTGAGATACTTACACATTTAATTGAATAAAATATGTATCCCGGTATATATATATATATATATATATATATATATATATATCGAGAGTACTCTAGAGCCATCTGTACGTGTTCCAACATTATATTAAACTGTTGATCAAGTTCATAATCATATACCTTAATTCATCGGGAGGAGGAGATATAGCGTCGACGAGTTTCGAGGTCAGAGGGAGTTTGATCAAGGTAGATTGGTAGCAAGTGAAGGTTGCAAAATCCATAGTTGTAATTACATAAGATAAGTATAATTGTATGGTGTAATTTATATTGTGTATTTCTGATTAGTGGATTTATTCAGAATTGGGCAAGGTCCCACATATGTAGATGATTTCACCGAACTGCGCAATCAGGTTTTGTGTGACAACTTTTATTTTTTTAGCATACTTGGTTTAGTTGGAACAAATTAATTAGATTAGACTAGATAATTTGCAAAACCAGAATTTTAATTGGTATCAGAGCTAAGTCTTTTTTTACCTTGGTTTTGACAAGGAAAGCGAGATCCGATTTTACCAATGGCGACCAAAGAAGGTGTCTCGGCCACCACTACTGGAAGGAACAAATTACAACTATCAGAAGGCTCTGATGCGAGTGTTTATAAATTCACTGGATAAATTTGCTTGACACTATGTTGAAATAGAATGGAAACCCCCAGTTGTTGGAAGTTCTGAAGGAGAAAAATCTAGTTCTAAAGAGCCATTAGTTAAGCCTAAAGAGTCGTAGACACCAGATGAAAAAAGGGTGGCTTGGCAAACTCCAGAGCATTAAATGTCATCTTTACTACAGTAGATGAAATCAATTCAAACTCATCCCTATGTTTCTTTAGGAAAAGAAAGTATGAGATTTCCTACAAACTGTGCATAAGGGAACAAGTCGTGCACGTGAATCAAACCTAAAAATGTTGACCACAAAATTTGAAGAGCTGAAATTGGAAGAAGATGAGACTATTGCAGTGTTCAATGGAAAACTATGAGACATCACAAATATGGCACATCAATTGGGAAAAATTTACAAAGAGTCTCAGCTGGTGAAGAAGACCTAAATATCACTTCCCCAAATATTTTTTCATTAAAGTAGCTGCAATAATATAAGCAAGAGATGTGGCTACAATAACTTTGGATGGGCTGATGGGATTACTATAAACCTATGAGATGACGTTGGAACATCCAACGAAGAAGGCAAAGAAGAAAATGGCATTCAAAACTTTGTCATCAAGAAACACTCATGAAGAGGATAACGATGATGCAAATGAAGAACTTGCTTTTATCACAAAGAATTTCTCAAGGATGTTGAAGAAAGTGGTAAATAATAATTCTCAAGAAAATTTTATTGGGAACATATCGCGGGTTCAAGACTTTGGTAACAACCATTTGCCAAGGATGGAGAAAACCATTCAGAAATCCTCAAGAAATCAAAAATGACGAATTAAGGCAGTCAGGAAGGATTCAATGCAGATAATGTGAAGGTATGAAAATTTCCAGCCTGAATGTTTTAATACTCGGAAGAAGTAAGGAAAATCATACGTTACTCCATGGAGTGAAGATGACGAAGAATAACAGATCAGTAATTATGCGGCTTTAGTAAGAAAACTTCATGGAGATTCAGAAATTGTTACTAGATGTTCCAACATTGGACAAGAAGATGTGGATTGACGTTCCAACATGGTTCAGGTTGCTGAAGTCCGATGATCCAACACAAAAAGGTATGTGAAGAATAATCCTCAAGCAGTTACAAAGACATGATTGTGAGTGATGAAGATGTCTATGCTACATATGAAGAGATGTATGAAATGTGGCTGAAAGTTGTTGATGCTAACGAACTCTTAAAAAGGGAGAAAAACATTTTAGCTGAAGAAGTAAGAGATATGGCATCCCTAGTAGAACGACTCAGAAGAGAAATTGAGTTGTTGGAATTAAATGTGAGTTCGACGACAAAGAGGGCTGAAGTTGCTGAGACGACTATTATAAGGTTGACTTCTCGAAAATAAAAATTGGATGACATTCTCATCATGGGCCAGATTTCTAGAAATTGACAAGGGATAGACCACAAAAAAAACCTCTACAGCACTCGGGTATTCTAAACATAGGTTCAAGTTTTGAAAATAAAAGTGATCAAAACACGCCCGCGAAAAGCTTTAATGTGTTGTTATTGTACTTATCAAGGTCATACAGAGGATAATTTCTTTAAGCTTCTCAGAGATAGTATGAATGGACGACAACCCTTAGAATTTTCCAACATAGATGGTGTCCAACTGCAAAGATGGTTAGAAAGGTATGGATCCCTAAACCCCTAATTTTTGCCTTGTTTCTCACACTTCTCTTATTGCAAACTCTAGGGATTCATGATACTTTGATAGTGGATGTTCTCGACATATGATTGGATCTCAAGGGTACCTAATTAATATCAAACCCTATGATGGTGGTTTTGTTATCTCTGGCGATGGAAAGAAAGGTAGGGTAGTTGGAAAAGGTAAGCTGTAGATAAAGGATTTTCCAACATTTATCAGTGTTCTGTTGGTGGAGTATCTAAAGGCTAATCTCCTTAGTATCAGTAATCTATGTGATTATAATATGACCGTGGAATTCCATAAGTAAGTGCACACTGAAACATGGAAACAATAAAGTACTTACTAGTATTTGGTCATCAGACAAATGTTACTTGTTGGAACAAGAAATGAATTGCTTGAGGGTCGAATGTGATGAGCTCAAAATGCTAATGACTGATGAAGAAAAAGCAAATTCTCACCATGTTCCAACATCAGATGATTTCTTAGATCAGGGGCGTAATGATGTTGAAATATCAGATGCGGTGGATTTTACGGATGAAATTGATTACTCTTATTACTTCAGTGATGTTGGAACATCATCCTCCCCAGAATTCTCCCATGTTCCAACAACCATGCAGGACGAATAAAATAAAAGAAAGACTCGATCAATCTCTCGTGTTAACTGTAGGAAACTTACTAGTCTACAATGTTTTCTTTCCCCCATTGAACCCAAGAATTATAAAGAGGCTCTCCTCGATGAGTATTGGATTACATAAATGCAAAAAGAACTTGGGAAATTTAATTGCAACGATGTGTGGTACCTTACCCCTCGCCTTAAAGGAGTAAATGTCACAGGAACTAAGTGGATCTTCAAGAACAAGTATGATGCTAATGGAAATATTGCCCTGAACAAGGCAAGGTTGGTAGCTCAAGGATACACTCAGGTTGAAGGAGTTGATGAGACCTTTTCACCGGTAACCAGGTCATAATCAATGCATATTATAATTTTCATTGCTTGCACTCTGGATTTCACTTTATACTTGATGGATATCCAAGGACCTTCCTGAATGGAGTAGTCAATGAAGGGGTATATGTGGGACATCCCAAAGGATTTATGAATCCTCATTATCTACACCATGTGTATTGTCTCAAGAAGGCATTATACGACTTAAAACAAGTACCAATGGCATGGTATGAGCGACTCACGACATTTCTAATCTAGAAAGGCTATCTTTAAGGGAGAGTAGATCACTCTTTTCTTTTCTTTCGTGAATCATCAAATATACTTATTTCCAAATATATGTATATGATATAATCTTTATTTATACTTCATCGACCTCGGTACAAGATTTTGTGACTTTAATGTAGGTCAAATTTGAGATGAGTATGGTGGGAGAAATCACTTATTTTTCTAGGGCTTCAATTGAAACAAGAGAATAATGGTATGTTTAGAGATCAAATTAAATATGTCTTGAATTTGGTAAAGCAATTTGGCCTTAGTAATTCATGGTCGATGCACATGACCATGGCAACTATGGATAAATTGGCAATAGTAAGAATGGGACAGAAGTTAATCACATCTTGTACAAGAGTATAATTGGTAATCTACTGTATCTTACAACAAGTCTGCCAGATATATGCTTCATTGTATGTGTATGTGCAAGATTTCAGGCTGATCCTAAGGAATCTCACTTGACGGCTGTCAAAATAATAATTTGATATGTAAGTGAGACTTCGAAGTTTGGAATCTGGTATTCTAAGAATCAAAACTCTCATTTTGTTTGGTATAGTGATTCTGATTGGGCAGGAAATGATGATGATCATAAAAGCACTACTGGTGGATGTTTCTTTATTGGGTTAAATCCGGCGTCATGGTATAGCAAGAAATAGAAATATTTTTCTTAATCAACTGACGAGGCAGAGTATCTTGCAGCTGGAAGTTGTTGTGCACAATTATTTTGGATGAAGCAAATGTCGAGTAATTATGGAATTACAGAAGAGTCTCTAACGATATTATGTGACAGCAAAAGTGCTATTGACATCTCAAAGAATCCAGTTCAGCATTGTCGGACAAAGTACATTGATATAAGACATCAATTTATTCCAAATCTGATTAAGAGGAAACGAGTGGTAGTTGACGATGTTCCAACATCGGAACAATTTGTGGATATTTTCACAAAGCCTTTGGATTTCGCAACTTTTGAATTTCTCAGACAACACTTAGGTATTTATTGTCAAAGTTGAGGTATTTATTTTTCTCATTAGTTTTTAAATATTATTTTTATGTGCATATATTAAAAAATAATTAAAAAGGAGAAAAAAAAATGGAGGCATAGCTGGACATGTTGGAAGTTGGTGTTGAAGACATTATGGTGATTGATGTGATGGCTAGTTGGTGAAAAGGTAATGATGGATTTGTCTTGGAAAACATAAAAAGTGTTTTTGATTCTATAGTCGTGCTACAGGATCCCGCAAGCTTAAAATTAGGAGAATTTATAATTTTCATGCTAGTGAGGATGATTATGAAATGGTGAAATCCACCTTTTATTTTAAAATGGTCAAGTTTGATCTTAATATGCATATGATGGTCGAATAGATCAGAGAGATGACTCCTCGTGGTATTTTTGTTTAGGATAGTGAGGAGTTGGAAGGAGTGATGTTGGTCATGTTCCAACACAGAGTATGGAGACAGTGGGAGAAGCCATGGACATGGAAATAGATGAGCATGAGATGTTTAGAGATTATGATGTTCAAACATCAAAGAATGTGGCTGGAGAAGATTTTGATATAGGTGGTGAACAAGCCTATGTTCCAACACCATAAAAGAGGGGGAGAGAGAGAGAGAGTACTGGTGAAGTTAAGAAAGTTGAGCATGGTGATGTTCTAATACTGATGCAGATTGAGGGTGTTGATTCTGAAGCAATACAGGGACATGATATTCCAACATTAAAGAAAGCAAGTGAAGCTGAGAGCTGCTATGTTCCAACATCTTGGAAGGATATTCCAACAAAAGTTGAGCATATTATTGAAGAAAAAACTGATAAGACTGTAGAATCATTTAAAGAATAAGCACAATTACTAAGAAGAAGATAAAGGAACAAGAAAGACATAGATTAAGGGAGGCTCCCTCTGTCAAGGATGCACTGAGCTCTGAAATTTATGATGATGACTGTTACAAGGGTTGAGAGATTATCAATCAGAGGAAAATTATTGCAGAGAGACCATTTAATCTTAATTCATACAAGAAAAATGACTTAGCCTTCCTTGATTATCTGGGACTGAAAGATATTTCCACACTCTATAAGGAGTAAAACAAGGAGGCATGAATCTTTGCCAATGTAATGGCAGGAAATTTGGATTCAGTTTCTGAGTGGCATGGCTGGGTATATGTATGAGGTAAACTAATCATATTTTATGGGGAAAAGATTAACAAGTGGCTTGGACTTCCCACACCTTTTTGTGACCACTTATTCTGAGAATTTTGATGTGACAAATGATTAAATCTTGTTAGAGATAAATGGAGGTTTACATACTCAATGGCCAACTCAAGGAAATGATGTTGCATCTAGTCTGATTAGCTAGTATGTTTTGCTTATTCCGGATTGTCATTAACTACTGGATTCCATTTTCTAACACCACTGCACTTACACGAGAGATGACTAAGATGTTGTACTGCATTGGAACTAAAACTCCTATGAATCTTGGTCGCTTTATCCAAGAAAGTCTAGTTGAGCAGGCCGTCTCTTCTCGGGACAAGAACTCTTAGCCTTATCCATAATTTATTTCAACCATAATTAGAGGAGAAAAGGTGAAGGCTAAGGAGAGCGATGTGATGGTTTCTATGATTCCTCTCAAGTCGAACAAGAGGGCTTTCTTGTTGAGAAAGGTTAATGATCCCCCATGGACCTCTTTAGAGGGTGGATATGCATCTTCTTTTGCTGAGTTGGCTATAGATACCAAGATAACATCTCTTAGATTTCATATTGCTTCTTTGGAAATAGAGAGAGCAACTGGTAGCTCCAGTGACTGAAAGAGGAAGCTTAATTCGTTGTGTTTGGCATATTTATGGTCTCAAGGGGGAGATATTTTAGATTTCTTCTGTTAGGTTGATGTTCTAACATGCATTCGGTATGTTGGAAAGTATATGTTGAAATATCAATATGGAAAATTATGTGGTAAAAGGAAATTTGAGGTGATAGAAATATTTCACCAAGCTTGAGATTGAAGAATATAATAATTCTCATATTTATGTGATTGGATTGGATTTAAGGAAATTGTAACTCATTTGATATTATCCTTTTCGCATGGGATTTGGTTTGATTGAATGAAAATATGTTAATTACTTATTTCAATAGATTGGATTTGGTGATTCCTAGTTCCATTGGATTTGATTGCAATCAGAATTGTAAACGGAACAGGAATTATTTTTGCACAAGACTTCATGCGTGCAAAGACTTTACATGTTGAAACATAACAAAAGATGGAGCTGAGAGGAGTTAATCGATTGGAGATTATTGCAAAGATATTGAACTATGGAAAATTGGAGATTTCGCAATAAGTGGCTGGTTGTGTGATTGAAGCATATCAGATTTATGGAAAATCCCCTTTCAATAGGAATTGGATTTATGGAATATCAGGGATATGATGTGATTAGGAAAATCCATATATTTAAGGGATTATGATATGCTTAGAAAGCAAATTTGGAAACAGAATATTTTGGAGACAAACATGGAGAATTCCTAACAGCTCGGGGGAATAAATAGATGAGAATTCGGCTGAACTACTTATAGATTTAATTGAAGAAAATCTTCATCTAAATTTTCATATATTTCAAGAGCACTGTAGAGTTATCTGCCCGTGTTCCAACGTGGTCTTAAACTGTTGATCAAGTCCAGAATCATACTCCCCCGTCCCAGAGAAATTGGCACAATTTCTATTTTCATCCGTCCCATAGAAATTGGCACAATTCAATTCTTACCTAAAGTGGCAATAAATGAGCTTATACATTTACTATATTATCCCTCAAAAGTTTAATTAAATCTACTAGTCAACTCTTCCATTACCAAAACTCTTCCTTCATTTCCCATCAACACTTCCACCTCATTTTGCATAAAATACCGATTCAAAAATAATTGTGCATGTTTCTTTGGGACAGAGGGAGTAGTCCTCATTTCTGTTTTCATGACACGTTATCTTTTACCACAAAACTTTCTTTAAACCACCTATTCAACTCCAAAATTCTTCGCAATTCATAATAATTTCTTCTAGAGTTGTGCATGATAATTCTCCATGCGGATCTCGATGACATTTGAACGATTCAAGAAAACATCTCAACTTGGATCTTACACAGCTCAAGAAAACATCTCAACTTGTATCTCGCACGACTCGAGAAGACATTCTTCTAAATCGCAAATATTTATGGGGTTAATAGGAAAAGACATTTTCGTCTCTCAAAATGTCAACAAAAGTTAAATTTAACTGTTTGATTAGATGAAAGTGACACGACTTAACACTTCTAATAGTTTAGGGGTTAAGAGTTTTAAAAAATAAAATGGAGAATCAAATATGAATGATGACAATATATTATGAGCTATTGAAGTCGTTTCCCTAATAGAAATTCTAATTGAGACGAAGTTTTATATATAAAGTGAACAAAAAAATAAGGGACTGGACATGTAATTATTAAAACCTTTTTTTGAAAACTTTTAAAATAAAACATAAAATTTTGACATTCTCTTCTTCCTACTCCCATATTCATGAACCTAAAATTCTCTCGTCTCTTCATATTCTTTCTCCTTTCTCCTTCTATCCACGTCTCTGCGGGATTCTCTCTCTTTCATGGTGAATTTATTTTTGTTTATTTTTTTATTCCAATTTACAATCCTAGTCTTTGGATCTTCTCAGTTTTAGAATATAGATTTGGTTAATTTAAAATATTTTTTATCGTGTTTGTGTTGTGAAATTGAGTTTATAAATGCTCATAGTGCGTCTGAAGGTATTTTTTAATCTAATATTTCCAGTTTTTCTGTAGTTTTATAACAGTTTTAATTGCTATTATGATATTTATCGAAGTTGATGATGAATATCACATTTTAGTTGATGCTTATGTGTGTGATCAATTTGATTTGATGTTTATGTTATTTCTGTTAATGTATAGGTTGGGCAAGGTTAGACCATACAACACATGATACTCATACACTAAAAAACCTAGTTGGAGGGTTTGCACCCCACTCACTTGCACTGGGTATCTTAACCTCACAATCATCCAAAAAAAAGACTAAACCCCAATTTTGGTACCTTACAAATGACTGAATGATTCTTTTAGTCCTCTACTTTTCAAAATGTTTTTTAGTACCTTACAAATAACTGAAGGATTCTTTTAGTCCTTTACTTTTCAAAATGATTTTTTTTGGTACCTTACAAATGACTGAATGATTTTTTATAGTCCTCTACTTTTCAAAAACTTTTTTTGTACCTTACACTTGTTTTTTTTAAAAAAATTGAAGCCCAGTTAACGTATTGATCCGTAAAAAAGTGCATGTATAACCCTGTAAAATATGAAAGTGCAAATCTAACCCTATATTTTTTTTGTAAAATTGTGTTGTTATGCCCATTTTTCTCAATTCCGGCATTGACTCAATGAAATCAGGTGTTGCCACCCAGTCTCACCGCCTTAAACCCTTGCCTCGCTCTGCTCGGTCTCCAGCCACTGGAAAACCTATACGCTCAGCTTGCTAGCGCTGCTTAGCCCTCATCACTCAGCTTCTCACCGCCGAAAACCCTAGCTTAGCCTCCCATCGCTCTCCTGCAGTTCACACTACCCTCGCAGTTTGCACCACCCTCACGAAATGGACCCGGTTTAGGTGGAGGAAATGGGAATGGGGGACTAGGCGAAGAGTTAGGATGGAGAGGAAATGAGATGAGGATGGAAAGTATTTGGTGTTTTATTTTTAAACCTGGGGATATTTTTGTCTTTTCGCCAATTTCTGGTCAATTTGGATGTTGACATTTTGGTCAACGAAGTTCAGGGTTAGGTTTGCTATTTCAAATTTTACAAGGTTATATTTGCACTTCAAGCAAAACATAGGATTAAAATCACACTTTTTATCTAACTACAAAAACTACTAAAAATAATAAGTAAGCGCTGTTCATAATCGATTGTCAATCTCCATTACATAACATATATATATATATACGGGCTTTAGAATAATAAATATGAAAACTTCATATGGGTATGACAAGAATAATCTTTGGATTCAATATCCACTACAATATATTAGTCGGATGGTATTTGATTGTAACATTTAGTGCAATTGCTTTATCAAAATAATCAAACTATGATAAACTTAATTCTTCTATGATACGTTGATTTTGTCCATTGATAATTATCTTCGTCCCGTTACTACATTTTCACACAAAACATACACTATTTCATAAGCAGGTTGTCCGTAAATGAAATATACAACAATCGTACATATACAAGACTAATACATACTCCCTCTGTCCTAGCAGTTTTGGCCTATTTTTTGGTCAACTTTCTCGGACCATGTTTGACCATATATTTCAATTAGTATATAGACTCTAATATCATCATGTGAGATATTGTTAGACTCCTATGTCTACGTAGTTTCTAAAGATAAAATTTTTAATGTACCATTAATATCCGTAATTAAAGTTATTGATGGTCAAAAATGGTCTGAGAAAGTTGACCAAAAAATAGGCCAATAATCCTGGGATGGAGGTAGTATAACATGTCCCTAGTGAAAATGAAAGTTACCATTGATGTTGTTTGAAAGGTTGTGGTGTGCCAATCTCAATTATACTGCATGCATCTAGCTGTTCCCACACGTTCCCATCTGTGGCATCCACATTTTCCAGTTCTGTGAGTCAAGGCCTGAATTGTCGAGTAAAAACAAACAAATTTTTTCTTGAATGAACGAAGTCGGTCACATGTAAGTTTGTCGTCAGTTCGAATAACAATTGGTGATTGGCATCGATCATTCAAGCAATTTTCTAGCGAAAATAATATTCATATCTAGAATTAATAAACATTTCTATGCTTAGAACTTCTCATAACTTATACATAAAATTATATTGAAAACAACAACACTAGAGAACACAATTTACAAAATTAACATCTAACTCACATCATCACAATTCATGTAAATATTTAACATTTTCTTCTTCAACAAAGAGAATGAGTTTCACCAAAAGAATTGAGATTGAAACATATGATGGATGACTATAACTTCAATTTGTATCTGGAGATACTCCACCCTTTATAGTTGTTGCGTCGTAAAAACCGATTATGGCTTTTCCGTTCATTTTCTCCGCGGCGTGGAAATAAATTATTCCCTTTCCGTTCATTCCGATGATGGGCTTGGAGCATCGGTTAATTTCCGGTTGATCACGTCGGTTGATTTCCGGTTGTTGATTACCGGTTTGGGTCGAAGGATTTGAGACTGATCGATTTAGATTCAACATTTGGGCGGAAAACTTGAGTGTTTTCCATGGGTAAAGTAAAACACATAAAAGCACTACAAAATTCATAAAACATCAAATAAAATATACTAAAAGTACTATAAATTAAAATAATTAATGATAAAAATATCCTGACGCATCATATTTAATTAGTGAAATATCAAATGGAAAAACTAAAAATATATATCGAATTAAATTACTAGCTTATAAAATAATAATATTAAAAATTCAGATCAAAATAAAATAGTCAAAAAACAAATAAAAATTCTTAAAATAGACATCAAATTTAAAATAATAAAAATAAACATCAAATTCAAATAATTAAGCATCAAATTTAAATAGTTAAACACAGATGAAAAATTAGATAAAAATAGTAGCATATCAAATAAGAATCTATAAATATAGAATATACTCTGTATATAACTAAACATCAAATCAAAATATACATCAAATAATAATGGTTAAACATAAAATAAAAACTTTAAAAAGTACACATAAAATAAATTCATTAAAAATACACATCAAACTAAAATAATTAAACATCAAATGCAAACAACAAAGACTCACATCAAATAGTTAAAACATCATATAAAATAAAATAAAATAAAAATACACATCAAATGGGAATAATTAAAGATTAAATAATAAATTAACATCTAATAAAAATTAAAATACACATAATGCTCAGTTCATCTAAAATCAACTTGTTGGGACTTGATTATAATTTACGGTCATACTGTAATTTTACACTGTTATGTTGTGATTGTTCAATTTTTTTGTTTAATATTTTACAAAACTACTGATGAAGATGTTTGATTTAAACAAGATATTCATATTCTCCACTGCACTTATACATTCCACTGTTGTTGCATTTGAAATAACTTATTAAACATCATTCATTACAAAAGGGTTCAAATGCCCTAAAACATGGTAAAAACAGGAAAAAAAATCAAATAAACTTAAAACATCAACAACAATCTAGTGCCTCAACTCTAACAAATAAACAAATATTTTTAAAACATCATTATCAAACAATACATCCCAATCAATCAAATTCTATTTTCCCCCAACTTATTTTCCTCCGTTGCTCACTTATTCACATACTTGCCTTCTCTCCTGCCGTTTCTGAAGAGGATGACTCTTCTACTCCATCAACGCAATGATTAAATACCGAGTTTTGGTCCTCTGTTCAAGAGAACATCTCCATGAGCATGATTCCTCATAGCATATTTTTCATTATCTCATCAATGGCATCGTAGAGCTATGGTTTGGAAAGTATTACTTTCAAATAAATATAAAACATCGCATAAAGTAATTAAAACATCAATATATGAAATTTAAACATCACAATAACACATATAACATCACTGACAGCTACATTGAAAACATCAAATACACTATTTAGAACATCAATATCAAAATTTAAAAACATCAACAGTTCACACTAAAATGTCAAAATAACCAAATTGAATATCAGTTGCATACTTAAATATGAAAACACCACAAACATTAAACACTGAAATTATAACATTACACGAACACACATAAAAAAATACTTATAGCTTAAACATGAAAGATCAAAGATAAAACTTACAATATCACAACAGTATCTAAAACATCACAGCAAAAAAAAAGCTTACAGTTTCCACTTCATTGTCGATTGCAACAATAGTGGGCAAGTGTTCTCAAACATCTAAGAAGTAGCAAAAACAACAAAAAAATTAGTACAAATAGTAACAAACCCCTAAGATGTCACACACAATCAAAAAACAAAATTAAACATTAAATACTGAAATTAAAACATCACACCAACACAGATTACAATACTTACAATCTAAACATGAAAACATCAAATATAAAACCTGAAACATCAACAACCGTATTTAAAACATCACATCTGCAAAATAACAAAATTTGCAGATCCTCTTTCCTTCTCGATTGCAGCAACAATGTGCAAGCATTTTTAGACATCTTAGAAACAACAACACAAAAATCAGCACAAATCGTAACAAAACCCTAAGATATCACACAAAATCAAAAACAACAAAACTGAACATCAATTGCACACTTAAAACACTACAAGTATCAATACTGGAATTAGATCATCACACCTACATAATTGACAATACTTAAAATCTAAACATCAAACATTAAACATAAAACCTGAAACATCAACAACAGTATTTAAAACCTCACATCTGCAAAGTAACAAAATTTACAGATCCTCTTTTCTTCTCGATTGCAGCAACAATGGACAAGCATTCTTAGACATCTAAGAAAAAATAACAACAAAAAAATTAGCGCAAATCATAACAAAACCCTAAGATATCACACACAATCAAAACTGAACATCAATTGCACACTTAAGCATGGAAATACCACAAACATCAAATGTTAAAATTAAAATATCACACAAACATAGATAACAATACTTAAAGCATAAAAAAGGAAACATCAAACTGAAAACGAGAAACATCAATAACTGCATCTAAAACATCATTGCTAATTATTAAGAAAACTTACGAATCCTCCTACCTTCTTGATTGCAGCAGCAGAGAGGCAAGTCTTCTTACACATCTAACAAACAGCAGCAACAACACAAATATTAGCACAAATCTGTAAGAACAACTCAAAAAATAGAGAAATCCCCAAATATTACTCAGTATAACCTACACAAACCCTAGAATATCCCCATGAACTAAAGAAAGTATTTTTTTTAAAAATAACAAAATATGCATAAAAATCATAGCGAATACATGACCTGCGAAGATAAACACAAAACGAAGGTCGAATTGTGTTAGATCGCCAAAAATCAAAGCTAAAATTGGCAAAATCTCTAAAAACTGAAGCACATCTTCCATGCGTTCAACGCAAATCAATGTGCGCAAGAAAAATGGAGAAAAAGAGCGGTCGAATTAAAGGAGGATGGAAGAGAAATTGAGAGGAGATAGAAGAAGAAGGTGGTTACGCTAGAGAAGAAAGGAGAGGAGAGAGAAAGTGTCAAAAAATATGAGAGAATAAGAGAAAATATTGATATTTATACCTGGACTTAAATGTAAATTAATGAAATTTCACCTCCAGCCCCTGAACTTTTAAAACTTAAATTAGAAACCCCATGCTGAATTCTTTACAATTTAATCTCCGATTTCACTGTGAGACGATCTTACACAAGAAGAGTTAGTAAGGAGAGTTAGGATGGAGAGGAAATGAGATGAGAATGGAAAGTATTTGGTGTTTATTTTTTTAATTTTTAAACCCGGGGGTATTATTGTCTTTTCACCAATTTTCGGTCAATTCGAATGTTGACATTTTGGTCAACGAAGTACATGGTTAGATTTGCACTTTCAAAATTTACAAGGTTATATTTGCACTTTCAAACAATATATAGGGTTAAAATCACACTTTTCTCTAACTACAAAAACTACTAAAAAAAATTAAGCGACGTTCATAATCGATAGTTAATCTCCATTGCATAATGTATACACGGGCTTTAGAATAATATATATGAAAACTTCATCTGGATATTACAAGAATAATATTTGGATTCGATATCCACTACAATATATTAGTCGCATGGTATTTGATTGAAACATTTAGTGCAATTGCTTTATCAAAATAGTCAAACTATGATAAACTTAATTCTTCCATTATACATTGATTTTGTCCATTGATAATTATCTCTGTCCCGTTATTACATTTTCACATAAAACATAGACTATTTCATAAGCATGTTGTCCGTAAATGAAATATACAACAATTGTACATATACAAGACTAATACATATAACATGAAAATGAAAGTTACCATTGATGTTGTTTGAAATATTGTGGTGTGCCAATCTCAATTATACCGCATGCATCTAGCTGTTCCCACACGATCCTATCAGTGGCATCCACAATTTTACAGTTCTGTGAGTCAAGGCTTGAATTGTCGAGTAAAAACAGACAAAAATTTTCTTGAATGAACGACGTCGGTTAAATGTAAGTTTGTCGTCAGTTAGAATAACAACGGGTGACTGGCATCGATCATTCAAGCAATTTTCTAGCGAAAATAACATTCATATCTAGAATTAATCAACCTTTCTATGCTTAGAACTTCTCATAAGCTATACATGAAATTATATTGAAAACAACAACACTGGAGAACACAATCTACAAAATTAACATCTAACTCACATCATCACAATTCATGTAAATTTTCAATATTTTCTTCTTCAGCAAATAGAATGAGTTTCACCAGAAGAATTGAAACATATGATGGATGACTATAACCTCAATTTGTATTTGGAGATGCTCCACCCTTTATAGTTGTTGGAGTTTGATTGAGTTTCTAATTCATTGAATGATAAATTTGTGGATATTTTGATTTTGATTGAATGGAAATTGGGAGGAAGATGATAATGTGGAGGGTGGGCGACAATTTTTGTTTGAGAAAAAATGTATAGAGTTTGAGCCAAATTAGCCAAAATATGGGCGCTAAAATTTTCATTCTCCCACCAAAGTCCACCTGAGCACCGACAGATGACTGACGTTGGTCGCGATATCAGTCAGAAATGCGGGCTTTATGTGGCCCATGACAGCTGTAAAGTCACATGTGATGAATTTAATTATGGAGTAATGGTGGAGTCACATGTGGTAAGGACTTTAATTGATTGACAATTTGTGAACATATGGTAAAGAAGAAGAAACTTACCATGTTGGAAC
>JAULKM010159457.1:0-16534 GCA_032355605.1 Rubia tinctorum
AAACTAACTTTTAAAATACTTCAGTAGCTTGTCCCCGAGTTATATGCTCAGGTTTCTAACAACAGCCAACTGATGACTTTCATTTCCCTTCAGATTTCTAGTCTAACAACATAGCGGTTAAAAGGCAAAAAAAAAGTCTCTTTGTTCATTTTTAAGTTGCCATTATCAAGTTCACATGGAGTGCAAGTGCTAGCTAATCATTTTGGACATTTCACTCTCTACTTTCTACACTCTAATTTCTACAGTATCAAGATAATAGTGACAACGAAGCCCACAGCATAGAAGGCCAAATAAACTCTCAAAGAAGGTGGCATCTGATCCCTTGTGATAATGGGAAAAAAATAAAAATCACTGAGGTCATAATAAATCAATAAAACTTGTTGCAAGTATCCTTTGTGAAACAAGAGGGACTATGCTATACAAAACAAAAACTACATCAAGTAATTCAGCTAAGAGAATCTTAATTCCTTGCCAACCATTGAGTAAAAGGAGAAAAACCTGAGAATGAATGAATAAACAGGTATGCTTATGAAACACGAAGAGATTCCTTCAAGTGAAAATGGAAGGGAAAAAACTACAGCCAAGCAAACCTCTGTATATATGTCGAAAAGTCCAAGTATTATCATGCAAGTCCCAGACTACAAGCTCTTGAGTCGGAGGTTGCATCGAATAATCCTAAAAACAAAAATCAGTATACGTGAGCACGTCAAACATCCATAGAGCAGAATCAAGAACATAAATCTCGAGCCTCACCAGTTGAGGAAATAGTTTCTCTGTTGCCCTTCTAGGGACTGAAAAGGCTCCATGAGTGCTTGTGTCACTTGCAGTCAAAGTCTTGCAAAAGAACTCGGTCGGATGGCTGGTACACATCCAGCCAAAATCTTGTATGGGTAAGATATCCTTTTCCTGATCCAGAAGCAGGAGAAATGGCGTGTCAATGAACTCAATTTAGAGCAAAATAGCTAAATCAGTTAGCTGAATTCTTTCATAATTCAATCATTAGTAAAAATCACCATCAAAACTTACAGGGCACACGGGTTGAAGGCTCATCTGGGCATAAATATCATATGTATCCTTATCGGCTTACAAGCACCAGAAACATAACACGAAAACAACTTAGCTGATAATTCGCAGTAAAACCGAAAAGCTTAGCAGATGAAACATAATTCCAAGGGGATAATCAGAAACAAAAATATACGTGTTGATTTATTCCGTGCACTTGACACAGCAACTGAGAAGGAAGACTTGGATAGTTGGGAATCTGCGAGGTTGCTGTTCTATTCGTAGAAACACCCACCTGTTTCAACATAGTTAGCAACTCCATCATAGCAACAAATTGTACCAAAATGTTCCAATTCATCTCAACAATTAACTATCAATGAACATTGAGAAAGCGCATTTGATGAACCACATAAAACTACAAGAAGATATGCTTGCAGATACACTCAATTCCCAACCTCTTCTCACATAAAAAGTTACACATTCTTTGCAATTGATGAACAAAAAGGAGAATGCTAACCTGTTCGCTGTGTCCTTGAGGAAAATAATAAACAAAGCTTCCGACCGGAGGCAGAGTCACGAAAGGACGAGCACATGCATGCCATAGCTATGAATTTATAAATTTTTGAACCTAACAACTCATTCTCTAATTCCTCTCTTCTGCTCATCCACCACCGCCGGGCGGCGACACCACCATCTGAACCGTCCACGTCACTGCCGCATCTCGCCACGTGTACGCTCGCTGCAATAATACTCCCTCTGTGTGTGCGAGCACCAACAAAAGGACTTTGAAAGGCATATAAGAAGATAAAATCCACCCACATCGAACACAGCTAGAAACAAAAGACAGGAGGGATAGCATTAAAATAAGAAGGGCATCCATCGTTTTTAGAGAAGTGGCCAAATTTCTGACGCATGGCAGAATTTATGGAGGATTCCTTAAATTTTGCTCAATCACGGCGGAAAAAACAAAACCAGAGAAGAATCCGGAATTTACAAAATAGCCCTGGTAGAATCTAATATTTAGACTTCAGCCCTTCGTCAACCAAGAAGCTCGTGTCCCGCTTTATAGGTTTTCATATAGATTAATATTCACGTATATATATTCTAAAAGAATCCGTCTCTTGAAAGACAATATTTTTTTTAATAAATTATGGAAAGACCAAGGTTTAAACTGTAATTAGAAAAAATCAAGATAAAATTTACGGATTGCATTAATCGGGTCATAAATTTATAACTACTACATTTTCCAAATAAAATTTTAATATTGCATCTAAAATCATTTATCTTTCTATAATTCTAATTCAATGTCATATTTTCATATATTTATGTAAAGACAGTATTTCCCAAAATTTTGCAATTCTAAACTTTATAGTTTTATAAATTTAATCTAATATAGAGAGAATACCGGGATAGTGGGGGCGGGGAGGGAAGATCCTAGTGGGGGGAGTGCAGACCCCTTCTTTGGATAATTATTATTCCCCCGTTCTAGATCTATTTGCACTCTTACATTTTTTACACTGATCTCAATCGAAATTTGACCACATATTTGAATAGATGTATGAATAACAATATTATCGCATATGATATTATTGATTTCTTCGTAACAAATACTTTCTAAAACATTTTAATTGTTGTTATTATACGTAAATAAAGATATTAGCGATTAAACATGTTTATTGAACAACTTGATAATGATTGCAGTGCAAATAGAGTTGTGACAGATAGTATAAATTATCTACCGCTGGTTGTCAACTATTAATACACACACCCCATTCTAGATCAAATTGAACAGAATTTTTTTCACTCTCATCAAGAAACTTGTGTAATCATTAATATGTTTAACTTCGTAAATAATAAAAAATAAAAAAAATACGTTTGACAAACTATTTGTTATGACGAATCCAATAATATCACATATAATAGTATTATTTTTTATATATCTATTCAAATATTTAATTAAAATTAAATAATTAATAATGACATGAAGTTTGCATTTTGAGATGAAACGAAGAGAGTACGGTAATCTACTAGTGTTCCATCCTTTCGGCTTGTTCAATTGTTCTCTTACCACTCATTTACGTAGCCAGACAGGTACAGTAGTGCGGTAGTACTGGTACTGTTATCAAGTGTCATGGGAGTGCTACACAGCGATATAGCATGGACAAAAAATAGTGAACCGTTATATCACGTTTTGTATTTTATTTAATTACGCCATGTATTTATATTATTGAAATATTATTTGTATTTTAACTTTTCTAATGAAAAATCAAATGAATAGTTATTAATAATTAATTCTAATTAATAATATTAATCAAAATTTAAAATTAACTTTTAACCTAATTAAAAACTGGCGGTGTTCGGTGTTCGGTGTTCGTCGGTGGTCGTCGGTGTTGACCGGAGGTGGTGTCGCCGGGGTTTATGGTTTACGTGGTGTTGACCGGTGTCTTCTCCATATCTCCGGTGTAGGTTGCGGTCTCCGGCAAGCCGACGTGCCGGAACTGAGGGTTTCCCATCCCCGTCTCTGTTCCCGTCGCATCCCTATAAGAATTGAGATTTTCGTTCTCATCCTTTGCCCCGATTCTCATTTCTTGATCCTCGTTTCACTGGTATGTCTTCTTCGGTGACTAGCGTGTCTTCTCCGGTGCCCCGGCTTCGCTTTTGTCGCCCCGCCTCGCCCCGATTCTCGTTGTCTCGGTTCTCGTTGCCTCGCCCTAACACGATTCTCGTTGCCCCGTTCTCATTTTCCCGCCCCAACCCGGTTCTCGTCGCCCCGTTCTCGTCGTCCCATTCTCGTTTCCCCGCCCGACCCAGTTCTCGTTACCCCATTCTCATCGCCTTGTTCTTGTTTCTCGTCACCCATTCTCGGTTCTCGTCACCTCAAACCGGTTCTTATTTCTCGATTCTACTTTCTTCTCGTCATCGGCGCCCCATTCTCATCGCTCTCGTTTTCATCGGCGAGAACCACCCGACACGAAATAGAGGTGACGGGAGGGGTTGAAGATGGAGGTGACTGGGGACAAAGGTGAGTCTCGGGAGGGAGGTCTTTTCCAGAGGGGTTAGAGGTCTTGACCGGGAACGAAGGTGGGGAGGGAGGGTTTTCTGACCGGGAACAATGGTGGGGAGGGAAGGTTTTCCGACCGGGAAAAAGGTGGGGAGGGAGAGTTTTCCAGCAGTTGTGCCGGACCAGCAGTGGTGGTCCGGTGATGGCGCCGGACCGCCGACAGGAGAAGCGGTGTTTTTAATTCTCTTAAAAATTTAAATTTGGTTATTATTTTTTTCTTAAATTAAATTTGTTCTATACACGTACATACATATTAGGGCGTAAGTAAGTAAAATTTAGGGCTCGATATAGGAACACCCAAAAAATAAGGGATGTTTTATTGAGAGTTTTGAAGGTTGAATCACTATATCACGCCCAATATTTTACTAGATTACGCCATGTATTTGTACTATTAAAAATACTATATGTATTTTTAATTTAATTTAAATAATTTAAATAGGTTATAATTGATATTAAATAAAAATCATATTTAAATCCTAACTTTATACCACCGCCGCTGGAGGTGTTTGTTGGCAATGGAGTACGGCGGCCGGCGGTGGAGGACGGCGGTCGGTGGAGGACGGCGATAGAGGTGGCCGTCCGTAAGGGGTTGTCGCCGTCTTCTTGAAGATTCTGGCGTCTTCTTCGTCAGCTATTCCGGCAAGATTCATACCAGGGATAGAGTCATACCAGTTATTCTCGTCGCCCAGCTCGCTCTGACTGCCGTGCTCGTCGATCCGCCTGCCATGGTGCTCGTCGCTCCGCTAACCTGGTTCTCGTTGGCCCTCTTTTCTCGTGGCTCTCGTCGGCTTTCTCTCCTTTCCCCTCTCTATTTTCTCTCCTTTCTGGCTCTCCTTTCCCCCTTCTTTTTTTTCTCTTTTCCGCTCTCGTTTCCTCCTGCTCCATCGACTCTGGTTTCCTCCCACCGCCTCGGTTCTCATTTCCTCCAACCCCCCTGATTCTCGTTCCCCCTATCGCCTCGGATCTTGTTTCCCCCATCACCCTGGTTCTTGTTTCCCTCGTCGCCTCAGTTCTTGTTTCCCCACCGCCCCTGTTTTCTTCATTGGGAAAAAGAGGCGGAAGAAGAAAGGTTAGGGTGAGGGCGTGGCTGGGAATCTGGGTTTTGGAATTGGGCTATGGGCTATATCCAGTGGAGTTGGGCTAGGGTCGAGAGGGACTGGGGAGGCTGGTGGGCGGTGGCGCAGGCGGTGGAGCCGACTGAGCAAAGGCAGCGGTGGGGATTTGTTTTATTTTTATTTTTATTTTAAAATTAATATTATACATGTATATACGTATTAGAGCGTAAACTAGTAATATACAGAGCGTGATATAGCAATTCCCTTTTGAAGGCTATGCAGTGAGCTTATCACAAAGTGACATGTTTGGTTGAAGTAATCCCTCCCTCAGTCTTATTGAAATTGGCAAAATTTTCAATTTTCGTCCTGAAAAATTGGTTTTACTGTTTTAGCTTATTTATTAAATATGTGTTCTAACGTATCATATCTAACCAACCATGTAATGAAAATAACACAAGAACACGAAAGACTTGGTTACGCAGTTTGGTAAAATTCACCTACATCTGCTGGGCCTGTCCCAATTCAAAATGAATCCACTAATCAGAAAGATACAGTAAAAGAACAACATACGATAATGCTTATCTTCTAATTATTAACTTGTGAATTCTTCAAGCTCCCATTTCCACCTATCTGCTTTGATCAGACTCTTTCTGACCTCGAAACTCGTTGACGCTGGATCTCCTCCTCCCAAGGAATTAAGGTATACGTTCTGAACTAATCAACATGTCATGGTATCCTGGAACATATGTTTGCTGACTCTCGCAGTACTCTCGAAATAATATAAAATCTAAGTGCAGATGTTCTCAATGAAATTCGTGAGTAATACAGTTGTGATATCCACTATAAGTAGCCCATTGAGCAGATAGGAACTCTCAATGATTATCTCCATAATATTCCTAGTCCTTATCTGCTTTTGAAACATATCCAAATCTCATAAATAAAGGGATTTTACTTATCTCAAATGTCACACAATATTCTATAAATCCAATTCCACAATTGTAGAAATTTTCCATAAATCCATTATGCTTCATATGCAAGTCTGAATTAATATTGTATAATCTTCAAACTTCCATAAATCAATATCACACAATATTCCGTCATCAGTCAAACCTCCAGGTTTCCGTATGCTCCAACATAGAAAATTTTTCTTTCCATTTTAGTTCACAAATGCCAACAAAACAGTTAATGCAAACCACACAACTTTACAATCTCCCCCTTTGGCATTTTATGGACCCAACCATTTTGGAATTAAGAGAACAAAGAAAAACTTCCAATCTCACAACATAAGTCTTCCAAAAATCCCCTTATGTTGAAACATAAAATACTCACCAATAGAAGAAAACCTAAAAGAAACCAGAAATTCAAAAATAATTTTAAATTTTGATTAATATTATCCAAGCAAAAATATGTCAAAAATATTTTGGATAAGATTACAGACCAAGCAAAAATATTATCCAAAATATTCTTCCTCTAGGGCCATGAATATGTCAAAGTCAGAAAAAAACATAAAAATCATAACAAAGTTCAACCACAAAAATCAGAAAATCTACTCCCCTTGAATCCAACCACCGACTATGTTGGAACATAGTCGCTGCAGAATATTTAATTATGTTCAGGTGCATCAACCTGTGTCTCCAGCTTTGCTTTCTTTGTTTCAATCTTGGTCTTCTTCACTTCCAATACAGCCAACTGAATAGCAATAGCTCCCAACCTCGCGTTCATAGCCACCAGCTTAGGCTTTTTCTCACCATCAGCAGATGTACTAGTTTTAGGGTTCCAAGGTAGATCATGCACCAGTCTCATGCCAAAGGTCTTCTTGTTAGGCTTCAAAGGTTCAGTTTTCACAATTTGATCTTTCAGTTTGGCTTTAATTTTCTCACTTCTTACTAAGGCAGAGATGATACAAGGGTAAACCAATGCATGTTTGTTCTTTGGAGAGATAACCTTTCTCACAATATTTTGTTGAATGAGCAATCCAAGGTTGACGAGCTTCTGTGTTCCAACACAATACAACAACTTAGCCATTTCCCAGGTCAAAGTTGTAGTGTTGGTAGAAAGCATCCAACAATTTACTGCCACCTGATAGAAGCCAAAGAATCTAGAAGATAAACATGATGCTTGAGAATATCCAGTTGTTGGGCACTCAATCTTACACCACCAGAGATCTCAGTCAAAATCTGGTCATCTGTGACCTCCATCTCCTAAGAAAATATTCCTTCAAACTCAGGAGCTTCTAGACCCAATAACCTATTAATTTTTGCAGTTGAGAAATTAATTATCTTGCCCCTCACAAACACCATATCACACCAGGGAGAATCATCTTCTAAATTACCAGCCATCATATTTGAATATACCTCAATGACTAGTTGCTTATTGTAGTTCTAATACAGTGTAGCTGAAGTCTTTTTACCAATTAACTCTAAAAAAATATAAAAAAATCACTTGGTCTGTATGCAGCCAAGTCTATTGGTCTCTCGGGAATATATTTCTCTGAGAAAATATCTTACCCATTTCCTTAAAATCATCATCAAAATATATCAGAAATAACATTATTTACAGAAGGTGGAGGTAGCACTGTCTTCTTCTTGGGTTCAGGAGCATGAGCTTCATTCTTGCTTTTCTTGGCAGGTTGAGAGAACTCAGTTGCTTGCTCCTTCCTCCTTTCCTTCATCAATTTGGTCTGGATGAACTCATACAAGACCTTATCACTGGAGTAGGTCAGATTAGGTTCCAGTTTTGGAACATTCTCTGACTGCTCAGCCTCTGTATCACCCTTCTCATCCTCAGCTTCCTCTGAAATGGGGCTATCTCCCCATATCTTTTCTTCCTCTGAAACTTCCATATCATTATAAGAAGAACCTCCATATCATTATAAGAAGAACCTCCATAATCATTATCTAAATGACGATTCTGGCCATCCATATCAGTGTCGACAAAACCAAGATCAACCTCATCAATCTCCACGACACCATCATGTATACCTACTTCCTGGTATGTTGGAACATAGTCAGTGCTCTCTTCTTCCTCACTTACGGACAATACTATCACTAGGGGCATCAATGCCTTCAACTCCTTATTCTTCCTGGCAGCACTAACATCATAAGGAACAATTTCCTTATTATCTGTGGATTTAACCACTTCCAACCCCTCAACCTCATAATCTTCTCTATCCTTAATACAAACACTACTGGAAACAGTGGCAGTGCTATAGACAGTGAAATATTCATGTTCATCAGTTTTCATGAAACTTCCCTTAACCAACCTGGGATTCCATCTCTCTACATTCTCAATATCATCAAACTCCCCGATCACTAGTTCATCCATATTACCCTTTAGATTCCTAACCCCAGTCAAATCTATGGCCCTGTTATTCATTTTATGCCAATACAAACATTCTAACACAAAATTGAACTTCATTCCATTAACCTTAATAATAGGTGCACCAGGAAAGATTTGTTACCTTAGGCCTGTAGGGGATAATCATGAGAGATTGAGCCGGTCTCTGAGATTGTACGGTAAACGGCACAACATAATTGCATAGATTTTCTTGAAGGTTTTGTTCAGCCATTGATGTTGTTTGAGCTTGAGAGATTTTTTGGCAAGAAGATTTGAAGGGATAGACTAAGCGTTGCACCACTATTCAAACTCTGTAGACAATGATGATCTTTATTCGACTGAATAATCCCTAACACGTCGGCAATAATTTCTTCCAATTTTTTTGTAAAAAGCAATATTATGTTGACTGAAAATAAAGTGAAGGTGAAGAGATGGTACTCCCTCTGTCCCAAATGAAACTGCACAATTTATTTTATGTCACTATTCACTGTCCAACTTTGACCACATATTTGAATAGATATAAACAATAATATTATCATATGTTATATGGTTGGATTCGTCGTAACAAGTAGTTTCCAAATATAAAATTTGTATTTTCTGTTATTATATGTAGTTAAACATATTAACGGTTAAACATATTTCTTGATAACCATGAAAAAGATTCCTTGCATTTTGAGTTGGGACGGAGGGAGTAAGAGAATTTGAAATAAGGCTAATTTTCCCTCTCTTTCCTCATTAACCGTGCATACCTTTTTTTCCTTTCTATGGGAAAATATGATTACCATTTCCCACTTGTCAACTGAAGCCATAACTCCTTGAACTTCCAACATACCTTCACACATTCTATTTTTTGTTCTATTTTTCTTCTTTATAATTTTTTTGTGTTTTTCTGAATTATTTTTTTTACACAAAAAACAAAACAGCAAAAATAAAATAAAAAATTGTACAAAGGCTATTAGCGAAATACTTCAAACGCGACACACACCTAGATGTTGTCTGAGAAGTTCAAAAGTTGTAGTATTCAACGGTTTACTGAATATATCTGCATACTGCTCACATGTTGGAACATAAGCTGCTACAACCTGCTTTCTTTTAACCTGATCTCTAATAAAATGATGTCTGATGTCAATATGCTTAGTTCGTGAATGCTGAATGGGATTTTTAGAGATATCAATCATATTTTTGTTGTCACATAAAAATATTCAGAGCCCCTTGTTGAATTCCATAATCATTCATCATTTGTTTCATCCATAATAATTGTGCACAGAAAATTCCAGCAGCAAGATATTCATCTTCAACAGATATAAGGAGATCGAATTTTTCTTCTTACTATACCAAGAGACAAATTCGTGCCAATAAAGAAATAACCACCAGTAGTACTTTTGTGATCATCTGCATTGTCAGCCCAATCAGAATCATTATAGCCAATTAGACACGAATCTTAATTCTTAGAATACTAGATTTCATAATTAGAAGTCACATTAACATATCTTATAACCCTTTTAAAAGTCACATTAACATATCTTATAACCCTTTAACTGCAGTTAAATGAGATTCCTTTGGATCATTCTGAAATCTTGCACACACACCTACGCTGAAACTTATATTTGGTCAACTAGCTATAAGATATAGAAAGTTCCCAATCATACTCCTGTACAATTTCTGATCAAGTGCAATACCTTTCTCATCCTTCACCAATCTTCCCGTAGTCGCCATTGGAGTTCGTAGAGATCAAGAACTAATAAGTGCGAATCTCTTCACCTGATTCATGGCATACTTGCTCTGACTTATGAACAACCCATTTTTTTCTTGATTTACTTGAAGTCCTAGAAAGTATGTGAGTTCTCCAACCATGTTCATCTTAAATTGGGCCATCATCATTGATACAAAATCTAGTACCATAGATGATGAAGTAGAGCCAAACACAATATCATCCACATAAATTTTAGAAATCAAGACTTTTGAGGATTTATTAAGCACAAATAAAGTGCGATCTACTCCCCCTCAATGATAACCTTTCTTAAGTAGAAATTTAGTCAGTCGCTCATACCATGCTCTTGGTGCCTGTTTCAAACCATATAGTGCCTTCTTGAGTCGATACTCGTGATTTGGATAGTGAGGATCTTCAAATCCTTTAGGTTGTTCCACATACACCTCTTCATTGACCACCCCATTCAAAAAGGCACTTTTGACATCCATTTGGTGTAATGTAAAGTTCATAGTAAAAACAATAGCAAGTAAAATCCGAATAGATTCTAACCTGGAAACTGGTGAAAATGTCACATCAAAATCAACTCCTTCAACCTGAGTATATTCTTGAGCAACCAGTATTGCTTTATTACAAGTAATCTGACCATCATCATCAGACTTGTTGTTGAAGATCTACTTTGTGCCAATAACATTTACCCTGGACAAGGAGTGAGATACCTACATCATTGTGTTCAAATTGGCCAAGTTCTTCTTGCATTGCCACAATCCAATATTCGTCAAGTAGATCTTCCTTGTAGTTCTTTAGTTCAATAAGAGAGATAAAGTATTGCAGTCCACCAAGTTCTCTGTAGTTTACTCGAGGGATTGAGCGAGTTCTGCTTATGGTGGGTTCAGATACATCATGTGTTGGAACATGCAGTGTTGCAGTAGGAGATGATGTTCCAACATACTCGACTTCTTCAGGTTCATCAAGACTAGCTGACTGTTCAAATGTTCCAACATGGTTTTGCTGATCAAGCTGACTATTCTGTGTCGGACTATTTTGTGTTGGAACATAGTTCAGATCTGGTTCATCTTTTCTTCAACATGGTACCTGTTTGTCATCTGAATCATCCACAATGACGTTTATAGATTCCATAAGAGTTTTTGTCCGAAGATTGTACACTCGTTAGGCACGACTATTCATAGAATATCCAAGGAAAATTCCATCATCATTTCGGCTATCAAACTTAGCCAATTACTCTCTATCTCTGAGAATATAACACTTGCTTCCAAACACATGAACATATGAGACTTTTGGACTTTTGCCCTTCCAAATCTCGTATGAAGTTTTACTCGGGAATGGACGAAGATATACATGATTTATCGTATAGAAACCTGTATTAATGACTTCTGCCCACCATTTTTGTGTGTACTTCTTTCTCAGCAAGCATAACTCGAGCTATTTCCTGAAGAGTCCTATTCTTTCTCTCGACGATGCTATTCTGCTGAGGGGTGATTGGTGCAGAGAATTCATGCTGAATGCAAAGTTCATCACAAAAATCACTGAACTAAGAATTTTCAAATTCCCTGCCATGATCCCTTCGAATTCGGACAATCTTTCCTACAGGACTTCCTTTCTCTGTCTGCAATTTTATCACCAAACTTCTAAAGACATCCACAATATCAGATTTTTCATTAAGAAAAGCCACCCAAGTGTATTCAGAAGAGTCACCATCACGTACAAAAATATACTTCTTGCCACTTACACTAGGTATGTTGACTGGACCCATTAAGTCAATGTGTAATAATTCAAGATTCCTTGAGGTAGTAATATACTGAACTGATAAGTTAGGAGATCGAATTTTCTTACCTTGTTGGCATGCTCCGCATACAATTCCATTTTCGCTCGTAAGTATAGGCATACCTCGTACTTCTTTCAGGTTGACCATTTTCACCAATGTTTTATAGTTAACATTACCAAGATTTCTGTGCCGCAAGGTTCCTTCATCTTTTTTTGAACTCAGACATTTCACTTCTTGTTCTAGCAGGTAACAATTGTCTGATGATCGAATACTCTAAAGAACTTTATCTTCACCATGTTTGACTATACATTTGTCTTTTTGGAAATCAGTTGTCATATTGTCATCACATAATTAAATAATACTCAACATATTTTCCTTAAGGTCTTCAACAAGAAAACCACTATTAAATATAGGGAATCCTTCAATGTGAAATTTTCCCTTTCCAACCCCTCGACTCTTATTTCCATCACCAAAAGTGACAAACCCACCATCATATGGTCTGATTTTGGTCAGGAATTTCTGGGTTCCTATCATGTGTTGAGAGCACCCACTATCAAAGTACCACAACTCTCTAAAATGTGCAATAAAGGGAAGTATGTGCAACAAGGAAAGTACTAGTGTGTTTAATAACCCACACTTTTCTGATCATCCTTGACCGTTAGAACTCGTCTATGTTGGAACATGCAAACAATTGTTGTCTATTCATAATGTCTCTGAGTAATCTAAGACATTGTTCCTCAGTATGGCCTTGATACAGGCAGTAGCTTCAGATGAGAGGTTTTCGTTGACGAGTCTTGATAACATTTCTCTTTATTTCTTGAATCTATGCCTTGAGATCTACTGTGTTTCCTGAAGAATTGTCATAGCCAATTTCTTGTCGATCTTCAAAGTTCTTTCTCATGGTCAGAATGTTATCAAGTTTTGCCTCACTAGTGTTTAACTTGGTGATTGTTGCTTCGCCTATCTCATCTCCCTCAGTCACGGAGCTTAGACTCAATTTCAATTCTTCGATTTCATTTCAGAGTTCATCAACCAGCACTAACAATTCCTTCTTCGTCTCAGCCAATTGATTTTTCTCCATCTTTAATGATTTGTTTGTATCAAAAACTTTTAGACACATGTCATACATATTTTCAAATGCAGTGTATATCTCTTCATCGTTCACAGTTTGGCCTTCATCATCACTGGAGATATCGTCAGAGCCTATGTTAGAACATATAGTCTTGCCTCTTTTGGACATGATGGAACATATATTATCAACATCTGATCCATCGTGAACTTTTCCTCCAAATGCCACATAAGTTCTTGTAAGTTCCTTTTCATTTTCCTCATCTTCTTTATCTTCACTCCATGAGGTGACATATAACCCCCCTTGCTTCTTTCAGGTATTAGCACATTCATCCTGGATGTGTCCAAATCCTTTACATTCTCTACATTGAATCCTTCCTGACTGCTTTACTTCACCACATTTGATTTCTAGAGAACTACTGATTTCCAAATCCTTTGATTTCTAGAGAACTACTGATTTCCTTATTCCATGTGTGTTCCACGATTATTTCCAAAGTTTTGTTCCCAGTGTTTGTTGCTGCCAGTTCTATTTTGTTATTTCTTGTTTACCACCTTCTTTAGTATCATTGAGAAATTCTTAGTGATGAGAGCAAGTTCTTCAATTTCATCATCACTATCGGATTCATGATTGTCCCGTGATGACGATGCCTTAAAGTCCAACTCCTTCTGAGCTTTCTTTGCAGGCTGTTCCATTGCCATCTCATACATCTGTAGTGATCCCATTAGTTCATCCAAAGTCATGGTGGCTACATCTCTAGCTTCCTCTATTGCTGCAACCATCATTGCAAATCTTTTGGGAATTGATCTCAAAGTCTTTTTCATCAATTTTGATTCCTTGTAAACTTTTCCAAGTTGATATACCATATTGGAGATATCTCTGAGTTTCCCATTAAATTTAGCAATAGTTTCATCCTCTTCCATCTCCAGTTCTTTGAACTTTGTAGCCAACATCTGTAGTTTTGATTCACTTACACGACTTATTCTTTCATGCACAATCTGCAAAATATTCCAAGATTTCTTTGCCAGATGACATGTAGATATAAGTTTAAACTGGTCTTCATCCACCGTTGTGAATATAACATTCAACGCCTTTGAGTTTTCCAATGAAGCCTTCAGTTCATCTGGGCTCCAAGTTGACTTCTCTTTAATCTTTTTCTTCTTCGTACTTGATTCCTCTTCTTTCTCCTTTGAGCTAGATTTAGCATCCTTTGTTAGATGGCTCCATTCGATTTCAACAAAGTGTCAAGCCAGTTCATCCAATGAGTCAACAAACACTATCATGCGTGCCTTCCAATAATTGTAGTTGGTTCCTTCCAACGGTGGTGACCGAGACACCGAAACTCCTTCTCTGGTCACCATGGTAAAACCGGATCACAATTTCCTTGACATAACCAATGTAAGAATAAGTGACCAAGCTCTAATACCAAATGAAAATTTGGTTTTACCGTTTTAGCTTATTTATTAAATATGTGTTCCAACATAACCAATCTAACCAAACATGTAATGAAAATAACACAAGAGCACGCAAGACTTGATTACGCAGTTTGGTGAAATCCACTTACATCTGCGGGGTCTGGGCTAGTTCACAATGAATCCAATAATCAGAAAGATACAGTACAAAGTACAACATAAAATTATACTTATCTTCTAATTATTAACGTGTGAATTTTGCAAGCTACCCTTGCTACCGATCCGCCTTGATCAGACTCCCTCTGACCTCAAAACTCATCGATTCTGGATATCATCCTTCGGGGAATTAAGGTATACATTCTGAAATAATCGATAGGTATGTTGGAACATATATTTTCTGGCTCTCGCGGTACTCCCGGAATAATATAAAATTTGAGTGCAGATTTTTTCAATGAAATTTGTAAGTAATGCAGTCGTGATGTCCACTATAAATAGCCTATTGATAAGATCAAAATTCTCCATGATTATCTCCATAATATTCCTATTCCTTATATGCTTCAGAAGCATATTCAAATCCATAAATAAAAGGATTTTCATTATCTCAAATATCCCATAATATTCTATAAATCCCATTCCACAACTGTAGGATTTTTCATAAATCCATTATGCTTCATACGCACGTCTGCATTAATATTGCATATTCTTCAAACTTCCATAAATATATATCACGCAATATTCTGTCATCGATCAAACCTCTAGCTTTCCGTATGTTCCAACATAGAAAGTGGTGTGTCCATTTTATACAGTTATTTTGGGACTTTTTGGATTCACTTTTGTACACTTTTGTGCTCTATATGTGGCATTTTTCCTTGGAATTCTCTAATATGAGTTAAGATCTACTTTGCGCTTTTATTACTTTTCTAGGGGATTTTGTGTGACAGTGAAAATGTTTGAACACTTTGAATAATATCTTTGAAGATTTGAAGACCTTCTTTTGAGCTTTGAATACTAGAATAATTAAAGAAAAGTGATGTGAAGAGCAGGACTTGGGACAAAGAGAAGAAAGATATCAAGGTGCTGAATCTGGGCTCTGTCGCGACTCTCGATAGTCTCGTCGCGAGTCGTGACAGACGGGTGGCCATAAAGTCTTTCCTTATTTTTTGTACTATAAATACCAACCTTATCCTCTCTTTTCAGCATACTTTTTCTCTCCTTCCTGCGATTTTCTGGGTTTCAAACCCTAATTTCTTCTTCTTTCTTTTCTTAGGTTTTGTAGATTAGTTGTGTTTTAGTAATCCAGGGTAGTAATCTCATTGAAAGCAATTGATTGAAGCTTCCTTATCTATGTCTTGAGAATCATTTCTATCTATTTAATGCTTTCTCTATTGTTTATTTATTGTGCTTGAATCCATTGATGGTGTTAGAAGTTTGATTATATGAATTACTTGTATGATTATGTGTTAGGGTTGAGAGAAAGTAGCTAATTATCCTTTATTTTGATATGAAATCCAAAAGCATGAACTAGAGCTTATAATATGGTTGATGATTTGATGAATGCTAGATAAATGTGATAGTGTCGAATTCTTTATCATATTAATTTTTGTAGCAAATAGAAGAAGTTTATGAACGTTGAACGTTCTTGGCTAATCTTGTGTAAATGCATGAATTTATTCAATGCTTAGACACAATGTAGTGTTCATAAGTGTTTCCAAGCTTGTTGATTCTTTGTGCTTAATGCCATTAATGGGATACTTTTAGGCGTTGAATGACTAAAGGGGTCATTAGTGTGGTTTAGCTAGAGATGTCTAATTCACTCCTGTAAACTACTACCAAACAAGGGTAGAAGATTTATCTTCACAACAAGTAGTTAAAGTAGTGAATAGGTCATGGATTCAAGGATAGATAATAGGTTCGGAAGAGGAAATCTATTGCTCCCAAGGTTTTGTAATTTGTAGTTTTTGTATTTTTGTATTAGTTTGTTGCATGATTAGCATAGTTACCTAACTTTTCTAGTTATCTTGTCTTTACATTCATAACTTAGAAAAACCAAAACAACCCCCCCCCCTCTTTACATGCTTTTACATGTATATATATATATATATTTCTAT
>JAULKM010159468.1:0-16534 GCA_032355605.1 Rubia tinctorum
TTTAACCCGACACGATAGGAACCCGACTCAACCCGAGCCGACCCGAAAAATAAATATGACACGTTTTAACCCGACATGTTTTAACACGAACCGTTTCCAACCCGACCCGAACCTGACCCGATCACCCGGTGCGGTAACCAAAATCGATTCAAATTTCATAACTAGGCCTTTTGATGTTAGCCTATTTAAAGTTGGCACCAATAAGTGGGCTTGGTCCTTGGTCTCTCCTTCTTCGCCCAAGCCCAAATCTGATGTTGCTCCTCCTCCATCTTAGCCGTTCGTTTTGGCCAAAGAATCTCGACACGAGAAGAGATGATCAAGAATTTACGAGAGAAGATTTCTACTTATGTCACCCTCGAAGATCAGATGGAACTTCTTAAAGGCTTCTTCAAAAGGTCATTACGACATCGGCCTTCAAAGCATTTTTCCAGCGGATTCTTCATGTCTCAATTGATGTTGGCCGGAACTCTATGGCCAGGAACTTATCTACCAATCTCCTTACCGAACAGAAGGATCTCGTCTGCTCTTATCTGGATCGATAAGCTATAGGCATTTTAGAGCATGCTTGGAGGGAGGAAATTTGGGATGGGGGCATCCACCTTCCGGTCCTGGACCATATCTGAAGCCTTACCAATCCTTTAACGACCACCACTCTTTTAGACATCGTGGTTGATAAATCCTCGGACTAGAAAGTTCTTATGGATAACCTTAAGGCCGAGATGGAGGTTGACGCTGGTGCCACTACAATAAGAAAAAAAAGAGAGCCAGAGACAGCCGGTGCCCAAATTTTAAACCTAAAATTTGATCATAACATTTAGACGAAATTTAATAATAATAATTAAATAAAACATAAATATATAAATTCATTCTACATCAATATTTTAAACTAAATTCACAATATTTGATTACATGTAATACTAATTTCAATTTAGTGCCCGTAGTGATGCAACAAGCAAATTAAGCAAGAGTCTTTTCATCGCGAGTGAACTGAAATGAATAAATTTGTCAACAACTATTATTAATGAAATCTAGGAGCAAGACAAAAATAGTTGTAAGTTAGTTGTTTCCCAGAGAAACACTCTTCTTATTTCCTCAAAGAGGATTAATAATTAAGATCGATGTTTACCGCGTAAAGAGCTTGGAAAGCATAGCTTATCAATGGTTGTGAAAATTGTGTTTTTCTTTTTTCTGTTCTTCTTAGTTTGTGAAAACCTGAATAAAACCATTAATCAGAAAAAGACAGTGGTAGTTTGACTCTATCTTGACAAGGTCTATACAAATATAAGGTTCCTTTTGCATTAAAAATGGCTGAATCAGTTTACCTCCATCCAGGTATGAATGATGACAACAAAACTGCTTCTACGCAATCCTAAGCTTGTTCGGCTTGAAGTTCAGATATCCTCTTACCCTCCTTGTAGTTTCCACCAAATGCAATGCGTAAAATGGTATCCGAAGACAATCGACCAGTTCACATTCCATGCAAATCTACAAAAAAGATCACAACGATTATTCTTGGTAGTGATAAGCTACATTTAAACAAGAAATATAGTACACCGGGCAGATCAAGCATTAACCAGGTTGGAAAAAAAAATCAGGATTTTTTAATCTAATCTTAGATTCAAAAATTTAACAAGCAATATCCAAACTTGTGAACTACGAATATCAGAATAACGAAATAACATCATGCACCTGCTCGATGTCCGAATTGAGGGAAACAATAAGGGATTCCTCCACTGTTCAAGGTATTGCAGTTGTTTCTTTAGGTGACCTCTTATAATAGCCCTCCTTACATAGACTGTTCGAAAGCCTTTGCAGTAAAAAGTTCTTGCTCAACATTCAACAACCTACCTCTGAAACTTTTCCTCTCTGAATCTACAACAAATCAAACACAAAAGATAACAGCGGTGGAATTTTTGAAAAATATTGATGCAAATAATCACAGCATATATCAGAAAAATAAATCCACAAATAAAGGAAATAACACTATGCAATACTTTATTGATGCTTCCGGTTGGGTAGCCATTATATTTGATAAATAAAATAAAAGCATAACAAAATGAAAAATTCTGTTAATTCTTAGACCACAGCTTTGCTAAAATCCTGATTTAATGCTTCAAGTTTAGTATGAGAATCACAAACCTTCTTTTCTACATTATCCAAGGATCATAACAACCCAGAAATTTCGTTAAAAATTACATTCAAGACAACAGTAATTATCAACATCGATAAGAAACCCAGAAATCATAACATCAATCAGAAACTAAGAACTCACAACATCGATTATCATTCTATCTAAACTATAACATTGATTATCAACATAGAATCTTAGGATACATACGTGAATTAGAAATCGACATAAACAAAAATCATAAACCTGGATGAATATCTTAGCGTTCGGTCTTGGGTGAAGCGTTGTGGAGGTTCTGAGTCGCATAAGGATGATGACAAGCCACGGAGGTGCGTGAGTCACAAAGGAGTGGTGAGGCGCATGGGTGGCATTAAGTTGGCGAGGATCCTTGGTTGCACCGAGGCGTGGTAAGGCTCGGAGAATGTGAGGAGGCGTTGGCGTAGGTGATTATTAGTGTTTATATATACTAAGACAATTGAGGGTTGATTAGTTAAAGTCAACTTTGTTATTAGTGTTTATATACTAAGACAATTAAGAGTTGATTGTTGATTAGTTAAAGTCAACTTAATTATTAGTGTTTATATATATAAAGTCAAGTAAGGGCTAACCGTTGATTAGTTAAAGTCAACTAAGTATCAGTGTTTATACATAGAAAGTCAAGTAAGAGTTGACCGTTAGTTAAATTCAAACCTTTTTATTCATATTTATACAGACTAAGTTAATTAAAGGTTGAACACTAATTAGTTAAAGTCAAACTTCTTTATTCGTACTTATATATATTAAGTCAACTAAGAGTTGGTCGTTAATTAGTTATAATCACATTTTTAATGGTATTTATACATGCTATGACAATTAAGGGTTCAACGTTGATTAGTTAAAATCAAATCGCTTGATACATATTTATATATACCAAGTCAAGTAATGGTTGAGTTGTGATTACTTAGATTCAAACCTTTTCATTCGTATTTATATATATACCAAGTTAATCAAGGGCAGGAAAAAAATTAGGGCTGAACGTTGATTAGTTAAAGTTAAACATTTATATTCGTATCTATATTTACTAAGTCAATTAAGTGTTGACCGTTAATTAGTTAAAATTAACTTAGTTGTTAGTTTAGGTCAACAAAATAAATGAACGGTTTTGGAAGCTAAGAGCATCCACAATTGTAATGGAGTTAAAGATAACTTTTTAAGTACTACATCATCAATTTTGATTAAAACTAGGTAAAAACCAATTACAAACCACTAAATGATATTTGAGAATCATTTCTTTAGCGCCACACCATTATCTCTAAAAAAAACTATTTGAATTTGAATTTGAATTTTATTTTATAAAATACTAATATCATGCAAATTAAAAATTATATTGTACTGACTATTTAAATATAAAATAAACATGTTTATTCTTTCATCCAAAATTATATTTTATATAAAATTTTAACAATTTAAAAGTATCCATATCAATATCATAATATTTTCTAAAAACACTACACTTGATCCTTATTTTCAAAAAGTTTAAAATTATCAGTATTTATAAGTCAATTTTTTTACCGTTATAAACGTTGCTTTTCAGTAAGAGTCTTTTTCATTTTTTATTATAATAAATTTATAATACAAAAACACGTTCATCTTAAAATCGAGTCGTAACCTGGCTAAGTTAGAAAGAGCATGGGATCATTAGACCCCTAACCGAGCATCAACTAGCCGAGCATCAACTAATCGCGGGAGTAGATCTTATTATAAGGGTAGATCATAGTGGACATCTTCCCCATTAGTATTGTAACGTGTACTTACTAAATAAAATATTATTTAACATCATTATTGGCCATGCAATAAATCATGCCATTACGTTTTCATCCAACCTAGGACTTTTCATTTTGTAATTGGCCAATCTGGGCTTCATCTTTGGTTATGTGATCGTCATCACTCAGGCCATCATTCATCTAATTAAGATTTTTGTAAAGTAATTCACCAATCCAAGATTCATCACCGGCCATGTGATCGACTTCACTTGGGCCATCATTCATTCATCCAATTTAGGATTTTCGTTAAATATTTTGCCAATTGAGTCTTTATCAAATGGAATATGAACATAAATTGTATTAATAAAAGATATGGGACCATGTAGTTGCTCTTAAGGTGAAGGGCATCTGATTGGAAAAAAAATTTGTTTAGCCTGTAACACTTTTTTAAAGAAACACTTAAGGGTGAGCTACGTCCCGACTGTGGAGAAAAAAAATAGTCATCGTGGGCTATGGTCCAATAATTTATCTCCGACGTACTTGGTAAGCTTTGTTTCCTAGTACTATCTTTGGAATGAACTGTGAGCTTTAGCCTAACGGTAATATCTTTGGATATCGACTATGTTCCATCTTCTTGGTATTTGGTTTCCTTTCATACCGTCTAGCATGTAGCCTACTCCAGTGTGGGCTTCAATAACTTTCTACAGTTTTACCCCATTAGCTGCCAGATATCTCACCATGCACTAGTTAGCTCTTTAATTTCCACTCTTTGGTCATGGTACTTTTCATGTTGTCCTTGACCGTAGCTTGGCGTAACCCAAAATTTTCTTTTTTCTCATTTATTAAGTCCAAATCCATTCAGATATTTTCTTCTTTCCTTCTCATGCCTGACTCTACAGTCCAAAGGCTAGACAATTCAATCAATGATGAGATCTAAACATCCCTACAATGTACCGGGCTAATTGGTATAGCCCCAGTGGCCGTTCTCTTGGTCGTCTAATATAACCATAGCACACTAGGTTGTTCATTTGGGTATTTTCCTTTGCCCCCCATTAACCGGGACCTTATTCTATTCCATTGGCAATCATCTTTTTAGTGACCTCAACTTGGTTGTTGGCCTGGGGGAGAGGGATTAATAGATTGAAGTAAGCATCAGCTGAAAGTTGAAATCTCTGCACCACTTTTTGAAGGGCTTAAGGGTGAACCACTTGCCATTATCAACAATTATCTTCCTAGTGATACCATATCTGCATAGTATATTTCTACATTATAAATTGATACAATTTGTTCCTTTCATATCAGTCAACATGTAATTTTCGACCCAGTTAGTGAAGTAGTAGATGGCTAGGATCAAGTACGTTATTCCTAAAGACACTTCAAGGAATATTCCCAGCAGATTGATCCCCCCCCCCACTTCTCAAACGTCCATGATCCCTAGATTGTCATCATCTCCTCTTTTGGAACATGAGTGATCGTAGTATGCTTCTGACACTCTTGCATTTATTGATCTATTCAATAGCATTGTTAAACATCTTTGGCCAATTGTGCACTGCCCAAAGTAACCTTTTGGCGACTGATCTCGGCCCCTGGTGGCTATCACAAATTCCTTCATGAACCTTTTTGCTAAGGTATCCGTCTCATCATGTGCCACACATCATAAAGGGGCATTAGTTACTCTCTTTTATAAGAGTATCATTCTGTATCATGTACCTTAGTGCTTTCACCTTGATGTTTCTCGCTAAAGCGTTATCTTTGGGTAGTGTACCATCTCTCAAATACATCATGATTGGAGTCATCAAATTCTCTGTTTCATCGATAACCATGGAAATTTCTTCCTCAAAGTTTTGGCACTTCAACGTCTCCATCAACAACTGCTTTGGAGAATGAAAACTTGTGTCTACTGATGCTAGCTTTCTCAAAGCATATGTCTTCTAGTCTCCTTAGTATCGGGTGCACCACATCCAACTATTATTGAAATTTTGTTTCCCTAGACTTATAATCCCCACTGACTTGTTGAACCACTATTTGTGAGTCACTGAAGATTTCCAAGTGGCCCACTACAAATCTCCAACCAAAAATATTGTGATTAAAGCTTCTTAATTAGCCTCATTATTAGTGGCTCAGAATTTAAAATGTAACCTTTTGGGCTTCTAAGGAGTAACCCATCTCCACTTTCACATGCATGGGATGATTTGTTAATGTACAATTTCCATCTTTAACTATAATCCTCCAAAGGTTTGACTAGGACAATTTTTTGTTGTCTTGACTTTGAAATCAACAAGGAAATTTGATGAGATCTCAAATGCATGTATTTTTTCGAAGCATTGAAGATATCTTTTGTTATCTTTTTGTGGGAAGATTTCAAAATTTAGGTAGGTTTACATCCAAAGTCGATTAGATAACCGCTTTTGGTTTTCGTATCTAAATTCTTCATTTTGTAACCTATTTTGAGTCTAGTGGATTTTTTGTCCTTATGATCATCTAGATTTCTTTTTATGAACTTAATTTGTAGATTGCTCGTAAGCGCTTCATAGTATTTTGGAAAAGGGTAATTTCCAAGGATGGTAGAAGATTGAAGACCACAAGTCAAAATGTGGTAGAAGATAAAATGGTTGAAGGAAGACAAAGAAGCGGATGAATTATGATCCAAACGTTTGAAATAAATTTTGGGAATGATCCGAGAAGAACCAACATTTGAGGTTGGTACCATTGTATTTGTCTTCTCGAACATTATAAAATCGACTACAAGAACTCCCAAAATGGATCAACGGTTCACCCGTAGCAATGGAAATAAGAAGTGGGCAGAAGCACCTCTATGGGCCACGGCATATACCTTGGCCCACGAAGACAAAAATGAGAATTGAGGTGTTAGGAAAATTAGGAGTTGCGGACCTCAATACATTGACATGCTATTATTTACTCACTTTTAGTCTCCAAGCTCTCTCTCTTCATACTTCTACTCGAATTTTCTCTCCAAAAACCCTAGGCAGCATTTATTCTTCATCTTTTACTCTATGTTTACCATGTATTCTTGCTATTATTTTATGGGTTTTCATAATCTAGGCTAAATATACTCTTGGGAGCAATTGGTAAGCATTTCTAGTATGAGTTTGGGAGATTTGGTTTAGCCTATTTTGTGCTTTGATTATCAATTATATTTTGTGCTTTCTCGTATGATTAATACATGATTCATACTAGGGTGATCAACTAGTTGAAGGTTGTGAATTGATTATTTGTTAGGTTTTTGGTCAAACCTAGAAGACTTTGACTTTTTATCAATGAGATTATCGTTAGTTGATATTAGGTTATAATTGGGTGTGACAACTAATTATGATAATTGATTGATGAAATTTCTTAGATTTAGGATGAATTTGAATGAGTTTGACTAATTATCAATCTGTCACACTAATAACGATTAACATGAAAGCCGATTCTCGTAGTCAATATTAGTAGATATATTTGTGCTATCCCAATATTTCTTGCTTGTAGGACATTGTGTTAGTCTTATTGGTTCTCAATGTGTATTTCTATTCTTGGGGAAGTATATGACGCCGATCGTCTATACTTCCCCAAGCCATTTCTGTAACTCTAACCGAGGAGAGGCGAGAAATATCTTCACTCAAAAGGTGTTGATAAATTCTCCACAATATGTGATTAATGCATAAAAATAGGATAATTATTCGATGATCAAAGGATGACTAGAAACGTAAATAAATTGTGCCCAACACTCGTTATAATCGTTATTCTACCTTTTGTGCTAGTGTGATTGTATTTGCATCATTCTCTATAATTATTTGTTAATTTATTAGTTTAAAATAAGCATAGTTTTTTCCAAAACTAAAACCTCCCACTTTGTTACTACACACATAGGGTGACTTTTTTGTGTGCTTTTGAAACTACATTTAACACTTGATAAAATCCTCTTTTCCTCGTGGACGACCCCTACTTGCCACTATCTAGTTTCTAGTAGCTAGCCGCAATTAGGACCTATAAATACTATTTTTGAGAGACACGACGATAGCCTCCTAAATTTTGGCGCCGTTGCCGGGGAAAAGGTGTATTTTGTAGAGTGTTATTGTAGTTTTTTATGCTTTGGTGCTTCTCTTTATGTGTTCTTGTTTGTTCATAGCTTGTGCTTGTTTTATTTTTGTTGTTTTTTGGAAGGACGTATTGCCTTTGTTCTCGGTTTATGGTACGTACTTATTCTAAGAATCGAGAACCTTTGCACTACGATCCCAAATTCTTTGTGCTTTTTTATTTTTTTTACTTTTTTTAAGTATGTATTGCTTGAGTTCTTAGTGTACTTCTACCGAGAATACTTGCACTACTATTCTGAAACTTTTTTTAATGGAATAGCTCACCTTGAGGGAACTCGTGATGAGAAGAGATGCTCAACAAGCAAGGTTTCGTAGGATTTGTCATTCTGACCATCCTATCGAGTCTTGCTATTGGTTAGAGAGGAACACTACGAGGAGAGTAAAACCCTTTGTTGTTGAAACCAAGGATTTCATGAGGAGTGCTATGAAGAGGTGAGAGTTGTTGGTTTTTAAGGTCAAGAATCTCAAGAATGGTATCTATACTATGATTCTTATAATCCGGAGTGGAGTGGTAATCTGGATTCGTGGTATGGGAATGCACAGGAAAACCCAAACTATGAGTAATATAATTGGCGTTCATCACCTTATGCCACGCCACAACAAACCTACCCAAGGGATGATGGGTCATCTAACCCTCGAGAAGGAAAGCCAAGGTCGGAGTATGAGGAACTCTTGCATGCTATAAAAAATATGGTCACAAACGTGGAGGACCGCTCTTCCGTGAGATTCAAAAGTTTGGAAATCCAAGTTAGACAAATAGCATATTTTGTGGCCTAGTTGGTGGCTGGAGATTCAGGCAAGCTTCCATCACAATCGGAGATGAGCCCGAAACCAAGAGCAAATCCTTTAACCTTGATGGGTGAGGTGGTGAAGGAAGTTGAAGATGAGGTCCAAGAGGATGAGGAATTGGTTGTTGATGAAAAAGAAGTTGAGAAAGGGGTGATTGTTCCATATTCATTATTCTTGCCGTCATCACCTCCACCTCCACCAATTAAACCAACTCCCACCATTTTTAGATTTTTTGAAGGAGAGAGCCAAATGATTATGTTAAGTTTCCAAACCACCCATCTCCTTTAAGACCAATTCCACCTCCAAAAAATCTTCCTCTTGGAAGATTTCTACCTCCATCTCTCTACTTTTAGATACTCATGGTAAAGGGTTTCAAACCTTCACCATATGGATAACATTAGGGTCGTGCCGATAAGCTTAAATATACTGAGCTTCTCAGGAGGCAACCCGAGTTTCAAATTGTTTTGAAAAAAAATTGAAAAAATTACCACACCCTTGTCCTAAAACTCTTACCCAAAACCAAAAAATACCACCACAATCCACCACCAAAACCACCATTTAGGAGTACTAGAAGTTGTTGCCTTTTGTGGGTGTTGATTGAGACTTGCATAGTTATGAATTTGTAGTGGATGGGTCGAGGTTGCATAGCATATGGAGTTCAAGAACATGGAGGAGATAATATTCATTGAGAGTGAGCATTGTTACCACTGGGAAAGACCTTTCAGGTCCTAGTTGTGAGTTTTTTCCTTTCTCCCTTATTTATTTATCTTGTCCTTTTGTCACATTAAGGACACTGTGTGTTTCAAGCGTGGGGGAGAGAAACATGTCTCATTGTTTTTATTGTAGTATGCATATGCTCTACTTTGATTTGTTTTGTTTGAAAAAATATTCCCGCTAAGTTGAAAAGTCAAGACAGCAACTTAGGCAAAATTGGGGGGCTCGAATAGGTGGAAAACCCAAAAGGGCGACATATGAAAAAATGAGAGGCTAAATGGTGTGAAAAAAGGTGAGGGTGAGCATTGCCAAAGAAAAAAGTTTGAAACTAGGATAAAAACCTGAGAGGGCTCTTAGGTAAACCAAGAGAAAATGAGAAAAATTAAAATATTCGATGCTTCTCTTAGTTTGTCTATTTGGTAGATTATTTGGTAGAGTAAGCTAGTTTTATAATTGTATTTTATACCTCGCATTTGATTGGTATAATGGTTCTTTAGATTATCTTAGTCTTTGGGGTGTGAGATTTTTATGTCTTAGGAGTTATGGTACTCTAGGAATAAAATATTGGGTATTTTAGGAAACACCTTTGCATGCCAATTTACGCTTAGGTCTTTGCTTGTTCTTGTTTACTTGAGGATGAGTAAAGGTTTAAGTGCGGGGGATTTGATGAGACGTCAAATGCATGTATATTCTGAAGTATTGAACATCTCTTTTGTTATCTTTTAGTTGGAAGATTGCTAGATTTATGTATGTTTACATCATAAGGCGTTCAGATAATCGTTTTTGATTTTTGTATCTAAATCCTTCATTTTGAAACCTATTTTAAGTTTAATAGATTTTTTGTCCTGACGAGCATCTAGATTTTTTGTGAGCTTAATTTGTAGATTGCTCGTAAGCACTTCAGAGTATTTTAGTGAAGGTCATTTGCAAGGATGGTATAATATTGAAGGTCACGAGTCAAAATGTGGTAGAAGATAAAAGGGTCGAAGAATGAAGACAAAGAAGCAGATGAATTCTGGAAGTTTGAACCAACTTTTGGGAATGATTTGAGAAAAAAATAATGTTCTACGGTTGTACCATTGGATTAGTCTTCTCGAGCACTATAAAATCGACTACAAGAACTCTCAAAACGGATCAGCTGTTCACCCGTAATGATGGAAATAAGAAGAGTGCAGAAGCACCTCTCTGACCATGACATACGCCGTGGCCCACAAAGACAAAAATGAGAAATGAGATGTTGGGCAGATTGGGGGCTGCGAGCCGCAATACATTGCTATGGCCAGTAGCGGACGATATGGCCTGTTATTATTTACTCCTTTTTAGTCTCTAAACTCTCTCTCTCTCTTCATACTTCTACTCGAATTTTCTCTCCAAAAGTCCTAGGGAGCATTTATTCTTTATATTTTACTCTATGTTTATGTTATGAGTTTTCATAATCTAGGCTAAATATAAACTTGGAAGCGATTGGTAAGCTTTCTAGTATGAATTTGTTAGATTTGGTTTATCCTTTTTTGTGCTTTGATTATCAAGTATATTATATATTTTCTTGTATGATGAATGCATGGTTTAGACTAGGATGATAAAGTTTTTGAAGATTGTGAATTGATTATTTGCTAGATTTTTGGCCAAACCTGGAAGACTTTGACCTTTTATCAATGTGATTATCGTTACTTAATATTAGGTTATAATTGGGTGTGACAACTAATTATGATTATTGATTAATGAAATTTCTTAGATTTAGTATGAATTTAAATGTGTTTGACTAATTATCAATGTGGCTCACTAATAACGATTAACATGAATGCCGGTCCTTATTAGTGGATATATTTGTGATATTCCAATATTTCTCGCTCGTAGGATATCGTGTTAGTTGTATTGGTTCTCCATGTGTAATGCTATTTTCGGGGAAGTCTATAACGCCAATCGTCTAGGATGATCCGAGGGTAAGGATTTTTGTGTGGCGCCGATCGCCCACTCTAACTATAACCGAGGAGAGGCGAGAAATATCTTCACTCGAAAGACATTGATAAGTTCTCCACAATATATGATTTATGCATAAAAATAGGATAATTATTCGTTGATGAAAGGATGACTAGAAATGTAAACCAAATGCTCCCAAGTTTTATTATAATCTTTATTCAGCCTTTTGTGCTAGTGTGATCGTATTTGTATCGTTCTCTATAATTGTTTGTTAATTTTGTAGTTTAAAGTAAGTGTAGTGTTTTTCAAATCCAAAACCCCCCTCTTTATTACCTCACACGTAGAGTGTCTTATTCGTTTGCTTTTTAAACTACATTTAACACTCGATAAAATCCCTTTTTCCTCGTGGACGACCCCGATTTGCCACTATATACTCTCTAGCAGTTAGCCAAAACTAGGGCATATAAATACTATCTTTGAGAACTACGATGAAAGCCTCCCAATATTATCCCTTGATAGTTTTTCTTGGACTATACTAAATAACGTGTTCACAAAATTCAATATCCCATTTCATTATTCTACCTGAAGAATCATGTTTAAGGAGTACTTGGCGAATTGGATGGTTGGTCAACATTACAATCAGATTGGCCTAGGTGTATGGTCGTAGCCATTTAGCTATGCATACCCAGACTAGGATAAGACATTCTAAAGTCATGTAGCATGTCTCTGGCCATTGCAAAGCCATGTTGACAAAGTATAGGATGCTGATGCCGATCCTTCTCTATGATTAGTACTGCACTAATCACTTGAGGTGAAGCCGATATGTAGAAATACAAAACCTCCATGTTCCCTTGTTTCATTAGGGTTAGTAATGTGTAAATATGTCGCTTCAGCTACTCAAAAGCTTCCTCACATTCCTCCGAACACTCGAATCTCTTTGCTTTATTTAGTATTTAAAAGAAAGCCAGACGCTTCTACGCTTCATTTGACAAAAACCTGCCCAAGTTTGCCTAAGATCCCGTGAGATTATTGTCATCTTTGGCTGACTTCGGAGATTGTACCTTCCAATTTTCATCAACTTACTCCGAATTAACATCAATTGCCTTATTTGATACCATGAAACCCAAATATTTTCCAGGCCGCACTCAAATGACACACTTCCACCAGCTGAGCTTCAAGTTGGTGCTTCTTAGTTCATCAAACGCTTCCTTCAGGTTAGCATAAAAGTCTTGATAACAATTAATACTCACGACCACATCATCTACATAGATATCAGCATTTTTAGGAACCTAATTTTTGAAAACCTTATCCCCCAACCATTGGTATGTTTCTCTTGCATTCTTCAGCCCAAATGGCATCTTCTTGTAATAGAATGTGAATGCATATGTGATAAAAGAGTTATTCTCCTCATCTTCATCCCCCACCAAGATTTGGTGATAAAAGAAGTAGCACTTGCCCAGATCAGTGAAGTCATCCTTCCTTTTGACAATCGTCGGATTTGCTAACCACTCTGAATAAAATAATTCCTCGATAATATATCATCTTTTAGCAGCTTCAAAAATTCCATCTTGATCCCTTTAACCCTCTCTATGGAAAAAAACGAATCTCTTTTGCTTGAGGGGCTTGAGCGTGGGATCAAAGTTAAGATTGTGCACCGTCAAATCCACAAGGAACCCTATTAAATCAGAAACAAGCCAAGAAATTACATCAACATAAGCATTAAGCAACTCCTGAAGCTATTGTTTGACCCGTGGAGTTATTTCTTGTACGATCTACACTGTTCCAGATGAGCGGATTAACATCTGTTCTCCTTCACTAGGTGCGGCTTTCCCATGGATTGCACCAACTCCTTCCATCTTGTTCAAATTCTTCCATGCTGTCAACGTGAAACTCAGAGACCTAGTCTCTTCTAACTAAAGCAACCTCATTCGTTGTTGAGAATTTCATCACTAAGTGGTACAACGACCAGATTGCTTTTGACTAATTCATCCACAGTGGGCGAAGAATGACATTGAACGATGAAGGGGCATCAATGAAATAAAAATTACAAATATTGTTGGATTTCTTTCCTCATTATCGACCATTACTAGGAGTGTTATTATACTGACCAGAAACACTGCTCATCCTATGAAACCTAAAAGATGGGATGTGAACTTTGGAAACTTGTGCCTACCAATCCCCAGTCGATGAAAGAAACTTGGAAAACTGACTACCACTCCACATTCACCAAAGCCAAAAAAATCAATCCAATGCATCCCTAATGCTTGTTGAAAATAACACGGGGTCTAACTGGGGGTTATGGTTGGGCACTTCATCTGTATTTGAAAATATGATCGTCTCATCTGGTTGAAGGCATTTGTTCTTGAGCTCTTCTAGGGTCAATACCAGCTACGACTTCTAAATCTTCATATTAGAAAATCTGATGAGATGTAAAATGCATGTGTTTTCTAGGCCATTTTACGTATCTTTTGGTTATCTTTTGTTTGGTAGATTGCAAGATTTAGGTGAGTTACATTACGAAGGGTTTAGATGACCATTTGTAGTTTACATATCTAAATCCCTCATTTTGTAGCTAACTTTAGATCTAATAGATTCTAAATCCCTACAAGCGTCTAGATCCATTTTTGTGAGCTTTTTTTTTGTAGATTTCTCTTAGGCACTTCGGACTCTGTAGAAGGCCATTCGCAAGAATGATAGTAGATAGTAGAAGACCATTTGCAATGATGATATTTGACCGCAGGCCACACGCTTAAACGTGGTAGTAGATGGATGTGCCAAAGAAAATGAGTCCAATTCAGAAAAGAAGTGAAGATCGACATGGCTCGTGTACATACATGGCCGGTGCCGAACCTATGGCTGCTGCGACTAAGTCCTGAAGCGGGCCGTGTACTTTTGCATGACCTTTGTACTAAGAATGTGAAGACTCGAACCTCCAGCCTTTCGGCCATGACCTATTGTGCTTAAATGCCATCAGAGGCCAAGGATGTTGACTCCAAACGACAACCTGCGTTCTTTTTCACGAGCCACGTAGCTCAGACCGCCAGGAATGCTTTCCAGTTTGTGGCCCAAACACCTTTGCATAGGCAGTGAGCTCAGTTTGGATGAGGAATGCCTCCATTCTACGACCCGTTTACTTTTGCACATGCTATGTGCTATTGCACGACCCATGCCAATGTGGCTGCTAGGGTTTCTGTGAGATCTGAGAATATTTATTCATTTTAAACAAGGATTTTTTAAAAAATAATTTATTTCTTGTTGGGTGAATTTAGAAAGATAATATTCTGAGGGTTAAATTGTAATAGTATTAAAGGAAAATGATAAATATAGAATTTTAGTGGGAGAAGGATTTACATACGTGGTCAGATGCTGCCAATCGAGATTATGACTTAGTCCAAGGCATAGTTTGTTACTTTAAAAGATTGTGTAGATTTCAATTTGAATGGACTCTTTATTCTCAGTAAAAAAAATGATCAGACTAAACTAACCAAGTCCTACTAGTATTCTACCTAGGTACATAAGGATCAAGAAACCTAAAACCTAACATATTCTACACAAGAAAAACCTCTTTGCACCGTAATCAACCCCACAAAAAAATACGACTGTGATCAAGTGAAGAAAGAAGGAGCACTGGAGGGAGCCTCTAGAGAAAGTTGCTACTTCTCTAGAACGGGAAGGAGGCAAGGTGATTGTTGAAGTTTTATGTGTTGGTTCTTGATCCATAGATGAATAGTAATTTTATTCTTCTTTAACAAGTCACGATTAGGTTACTAACATAGGAAACTTTGTATGAAATTATGAGTGATATGTGTGCAGGAGTATATATGATCTGTTCGGATTTTAGATTTACAGTCATGTTGTACTAGATATTTGAATGGGAAATATGTAATTAAAATTTATTTACAATATACCGAATAAAAGATCTTGAAATGTAGTTTCTATTGATATATTATTAGGTTTTTTAGGATACCCGAGTAGAAATATATGGTTGATTTAGTACTATGTGATCAACCAGTAATCCGTCTGATTGAAGTGCTTGTTTAATTCTGTAGTCACGTTGTACTAGAGATTTGAACAAGAAATATGTAATTAAAATTTCTTTATGATATACCAAATGAAATATATTGAAATCTAGTTTCTAATTATAGATGATTTGTATTTTAAAGATATCCAAGTAGAAAGTTAATGTCAATTTAGTACTTAGTGGTCAACCTGTAATCTGTCTGATTGCAGTGCATGTTTTTTGGAGTCATGTTGTACTAGAGATTTAAATGGTAAATAGGTGACTAAAATTTATTTATGATATACTTAATTAAATATATTGGAATCTAATTTCTAATGATATTTGATTCGTATTTTTATGATGTGTGAGTAGGAAGTTATGGTCGATTTAGTACGAAGTCTTCAATCAGTAATCTGTCAAGTTCCAGTTCGTGTTAAAGTGAATTGTTTGAGGGTCGGTCGTATATGGATTGTGATGTGTGAAATTTCTAATGAAATCTATTTGATTCTATTCCATAAGGGTTAAATTTCATAATTTTCTAAATAAATCGTGAATAAATATGATAGTTTTTGTGTGTACTGGTCATCAGTAATATATCCGGTTCCAGAGCCTAAAGTGAATTATTCGAGGGTCAATTGTGTATGGAATTCACTGTGTGAACTTTCTATTGAAACCTATTTGAGTATTGTTCTTAAAGGTTTTGGTTTCATAAATTTTGAAATAATATGTGATGATTTATTAGTGTTCTCATGAATACTGGTCGGCTATGAATGGATCTTGTTCAGCTCGTGTTATAATGATTTGTTTCAGGGGTAAATATGTATGGAATTAAAATCAATACCAACTCTAATGGACAAGTGATGTTTCTTCCTAACATCAATCTCAACACAAATCTTAATTGCCGAGGGCCTAGTCAGAGCAGCTGTAGCCATATCCATTTTTATGAAATTCCTGATTTGATTACCCATAGATTGAATCATGGCAGTGTTGTAGAAGAAGAAATGTACCTTTCTGGTTCTTACCCAAACTGGGACAATAGATGATTCCGAGTCGGGAGAAAAATCAAATGTCCACTTTAGAACCTTCATGATTGAGCCATTGAATGCCCACTGACCTTTGATCCAGCAGCGCTGGTAATCGTCTG
>JAULKM010159478.1:0-16534 GCA_032355605.1 Rubia tinctorum
CCCCCCACCACCTCCATGCACCCCGCCACCACCGCCACTTCTCCAGCCAGCTCTAGCCAGCCCTAGCACCACCCTCATCTTGCAGCCCCTCCACCAGCTCCAAATCTCAAAACCTTGGTCGTTTGGTGTGCCTCCAAATCTTAAGTCGACGTCGACGCTGGGCTTCAAATTGATGCCGGTGCAAATGAGCTTCAACACGATGCCGAACTTCAACTCCACGATGTGGACAATGTTGTCTTCAACGTTCGACGCCTAACAGAAAGAGAGAACAAACAGGTACGGGTTTGGGTTAATGGGTTGCCAAACGAAATCACACGGTGGTAGGGGGTGTTGACGAAATTCTCTTCGACGCGGCGGAGCAACTCTTCAAGCGTGACGGAGATGCTGATTCGCCGGAGGTGACGAGGTGTGGAGCTGGCCAAAGCTTCCTATTGGTCGAAATAGAGCTTCATCGGTTGTTGTGATGAGTAGCCCATTCCGGAGAAATCAATTATGAGAGTGGAGAAAAGAAGAACGACGTGATGAGATGGCTTCTTCTTGCTCTTAATAGGCTTCTTCTTATGCATAACGATATATGGAGTAATAGTAAGCAGAACGGCTTGACGAGAGTGAAGAAAAGAATAAGAAACAATTAGGCTTAGGGAGTTTTGTATTTTTTTATTTTTTACACAGGGGCAAAATGGTCTTTTCATTGAATTTCGACCTTAAAATGCTGGAAAAGGTTATATGTGCACATACACTAGCTATCTAGGGTTATATTTGCACTTTCACTTATCATAGGGTTACATGTGCAGTTTCATTAATTATGTAGGGTTATATATGAACTTCGCTCTTTTCTTTAATGAGATGAAAATGGTTTACAATTTGTTAGTCTATCTACTTTTGATGATGAACTAGTACTACGTTAGTCTATCTTCCATTATGATTTATGAACCGATAAACTATTGAACATAACAACTAAAATGAGAAAAACTTATCTATTCCAAGGTAGGATGAATTCCCACATGGTTGGCTCACAGAGGGTGAGTGGGGTGAGATTCACACTTGATAGTCCAACAAGGTGCATCAGAGCTCTACACCAACATGATGTATCAAGGCTTGCTCCACACCAATCTGGTGTATAAAGACTTAAAAACTATCATTTATTAGGGGGGAGAACCCGAGTTACGCCTGGTCAGTCAAACACAACACCCTGCTTGCCTTGGTGGCTGAATGGAAGGTACTAAGAGGATGTGGTCCACTTGTACGGTAATTAGGTCCAGTTGTCTTGACCTCCACTTGTTGGACAAATGCATTAGCTCGAGCCGGCGTCCCGACTCAAATAGTCACAGTAGCACACATTCTTGACATTTTTATCTTATAAGCACAAAGATCTCAAACACGAACCAATTTGGACGTTTTTGATATGTCTGTCTATCCGAAAATATCCAAATTGACCAAAGTCTACTGTTCTACTCTTTAACCTTAGAGGATATTGCCAAAAGTATGTTGTCTAAACTACTTTTGACTCGGATTTCTCCTAACCAAACTCTTTGTAAAGTAGATCAGAAACAAACATGATTTTACCATTTCAAAGGTCGCCGAAAAATCATAGATGGCAGAGACTTCCTAATCTAATGCTTTAGACAAAAACCCCTATTATGAGCTCACCTTCCTTATTTAACTAAACTAAAGTTGGTTAAAGAAAAATGACCAAAACCACCCAAACCCAATGACCCTAGCCCCGACTAGAGTAAGGAGAAAACTAGCCCACTATGTTCAACCCAGTTTGATAACCCAGTTTGGTCAGACCGAACCCGCCACCTCCCCATTTTGGACGGATTTGAATCATGGTTAATTTTTTATCACCAATAAAGAAAAAGACCAGAATTTTCCATCTTACTATTGCAGGAAAGAAGACTCGCTGACATCGCTAATGTTTACGACGCTATACACCACCGTCATTAGCAATCCATCACCGTGTGCCTATCTCACACCACCAAACATTGTCATAGTCCTTCTATGCTTTGAATATGTACCTTCTCTGGACCATTTCATGGTTCATCTCTGCTGGAGGACAAATAACTGGATTTTCTACCGCACACTTCATTGCCCCGCCCGACTCTGCTAAAGGCTTGCTCCTTCTCCGGGAGACAGCACTCGATGCATGTGTGAATCATCTCTCTTGTTCAGAGTTCCAGATCGCCATTTGCAGCTAGATCTGCATTTAGCCCTTTTCAATCCGTTTACTTTGTTTTTCATCCACCCGAATATTGATGTAGGCTCCATCGCTGGCTGTTTCCTTCCGCCGGCCTGCCTTAACCTCTGGCATGTTGCCCTCCGGGCCAACTTGCTCATTTTTGGTAGTTTCCTGGACTTCGTCTGCTTGTCGCAAGGAAGAATTTGTCGAGATCGGTCTAAACCAGATCGAGACAGTCGGAGTAGAGAACTTGCCAGAAGCTGCTTCTCTTCGGCGTACACCAACGCTGGTACTCCTGTGCCCCGCCTTGCCTGCTCACCAACAGTAAGCGGGACATAACAACCTCCTTCTCCTACGAAGTCCTTCCCAACCTCACATCTATTACCTACAGGTCCTAACTAGTCTAATGAACGGAAATAAAGCAAAGAAAACCCGGGGGCACCTGACTAGCCGCGACACCCTTCCAGCTAGCGTTTTATCTTTTGGATTTTAGGCGGAGAGAGTACATTTAGAGAGAGAGAGAGAGAGAGTTCTTTCTTGGTTAAATTCTTTTCCATCTCAAACTTTAATCTGGTTGTCGGTTTTAGTTTTATGGCATGTTTTCTTGTTTGTTTCTTGAGTATTGAATGGTTTCGTATGAATTGATGTTATTTTTGATTCGGTTGTGGTTCTCCTACTTTCATTTTTGGAAGATAAGTTTATACTAATGATATCTCCATTATTGTATAAATGAATGTCATTGTTTAACTAGATCCGATCGATTGATGATTTAATTTTTATTTTTTTCCAGATATGAGCCCTAGCGGTGTGGGGAGTTTTTTGTGTGTGTTTGTTTTGTTATTGGTGTTCTTTTGTTGGGTGTTTATTTAATTTTGTTTTTGCTCTGTTCTTGTTGGATGAAAAAAAATTTGTTCTTCACAACCTGTTCCTGTATCCCTCTGGTCTCGTTGAAGAATATGAAGTTCATGGTACAAAAGCTAGTAGCCAAAAGTGCAGCTTTTTAATTTGATTTGTAATGAAAGTGTATATAATGCCTTTATAAAAGGCACTTATTGGAAAATATGTAAATTTGGAGAGTAATTTTAGTGTATAATTAACATTGAGCATGTCACTGTTACAAGTCAACATTTTGTCCTTTCTAAACTTACATTATATCAGTTTTTTCTGACTTTTTCACTGTAGAAAAACAACCCATTTGTTTCTCTATCTGAAAATTGAGTTGGGACAGAGGGAGTACCTCAACTTTTTTCAAACAAATGTTTCTCACTGTAATTTAATCATAAATGTGTTTCACATAGAGTGAGATGAGAGGAGACTCGCATATGAGTCCCACAGAGTAAGGTAAGTCTCCACATGAACTTCACACCAAAATGGTGTATAGAAGCTTGCTCAACACCAACTTGGTGTATAGAGACTTAAAGACTACAAGCTATTATGGGAGAATCCAAGTTGCACACGATCGAGCACAGTGTCATGGTTGCTTGAGTGACTTAATGAAAGGTGTGTCATGTGATAAAATGGTCCACCATACCCTGAATCTATGTGGAAAACTTGACCTAAACCTATCGGGTCAATCTAATAGCTCGATTAAGCATCCCAACTCAAATTAGTCACAATAACAAGCATTAGACTTGACTTTCTATGAGTATGAAATTATATAACCCGAGCCAGTTTGAAAATCCGTGATAAATCGATCTAAGAATTGGCTAAACATTTATAACTGTTCTAATTAGCCTTAAACTGTCCAATCTAGCAGTTTAAAAATCTTCTATGGATTATCAAAAAAGGAATCATCAAAAGTCAGGTGTCTAAACTACTGATAAAAGGTCGTCGAAAAACCTAATTTACCAAAGACTTTCAGATCTAATGCTCATAAAAAAGGAGAAACACATAAATAGATAAATAAATAAGAGTGAAGCAATTTTTTATATGAAAAAAAGCAACACCCCCACAAGTATTCCTCTACTCTACACCTAGAAAAACTCTAGATTAGAAACCTATTACCAAAACTGGCGCAATAGTTCAACGACCTGATCGTGAGCGGCCTGTTACCCGCAAAGACTTGACAATAATTGGCATCTTGAATCTTAAGCATCCGGGCTAAATAGGAGAGATAAGGGAGAGAAAAGAATAGGAATATATTCTGCTACTCAAGTCCCTCATCAGGTATGAAAGACAGTTTCTGCCACAACTCAGATTTAAAGTGAGTGACCTGATCGATAGTGCTAAACAATGGCGGATTTCCCTACTCAGACTATTCTTTAGAGAATAAGTAATCAACAACATTGCAAGAATCCACATTCCCCATGCGACCCTTGGGCATAATGACTACCAATTCTGGGATAAGGACTGGCTAGGAAAGTACACAGTCAAAAGCGGTTATCACGAGGCTTGGAATAAGACTACCTGCCAAAATCCATCCACCTCTAGAGAAACAAGTATGTGGCAAGATCAACATCTGTGGAAGCAGCGGCGGAACTGGAGGGGGCTAGCCGGTGCGGCTGCCCCCAAACTCCGGTGAATGAAGGGATAAATGCTGCCCCAGCCCAGGATCCGCCCCCAATCTCCGGTGGTCGCCCCCAACCCAGGATCCACCCCTGCTCATATTTCGGTCTAGTTCGGCCACTGTGTGGAAGAAACTCTGGCACTCAAAAACACCAGAGAAGGTCAAGTTCCTCGTATGGAAATTAATTCAGAACGGGGCACCTACAGGTCCAGCATTAAGAATCAGGAAGATGGAAGTATCATCATACTGCCAAATGTGCCACGCACATGTGGAGAAACTATCACACATGATCCTAGAATGTGACATTGCTAGAAGAGTGAAGAACATCAAGGCTGGGTTTTTACTTTAGTTAATGTCCTTAATTAAAATTGGAATCATGGCTTCACCAAAGGTTTATGACAGCACCAGAAAAGGACGACATAGACTTTACATGTATCATTTTATGGGCGATATGGTGCGCGAGGAAGAAGGCTACAATAGACTAACAATGGATATCGGTGGAAATGATACTTGTCATCATCAAATCCACCTTTGATGAAAACATCGGAGCTGACAAGTTAATCCAAACACTAGTAGATGATCCCAACTCGTCGCTGATGGAATTGGAGCATATTGTAACTCGGATGCAACCGCCACAGCCGAAACAAGCACAGGTGGGAGACCTAAGACTACTGTGGCATACCTAGGAGGGACACCTGAACCCGGACTACAACAACTGGACAACCATCAATACAGATGCGGCTTACCAGGCATAGAACGGAAAGGCAGTGGCGGCTTGGTGCGCTCTACATGGACCAAACATAACTAGCTGGCAAGGATACATGGTCTTACATACGGGATCTGCAATTCAGGAAAAGCTCATTGCCATACATGAAGCCATGGCTCAGGCAAGGAACAGAGGGTCGACTGACATTTGCATTCGCACCGACTGCGAAATGACGCTTAACCACATCAACAGATTCCCAAATGTCCCACCAGATTTGAAAGGTCTTTTTAGAAGTTTCATAATGTTAGCAATGATTTTTAACAATATCCATGTAATGAAGGTTTCTAGAGCTGTAGTTACTAATTCCCATAACCTGGCCCAGGATGTAATCGGAACAAGAATAGTAATGTAAATGCATGGCTTTTGTTTCCAAAAAAAAGTCCCTCATGTTTTCTCCCAATTTTCGAAAGAACTTTATCCTATTTAATTTTTAAAATTATTTACGTATTGACTTGTCTAACGGTTATGAGTCCATCTTTGAAAATACGGTCTTTACCATAAATTATGAAAAAATCAAAGTTTAAACTGAAAATTAGAATAAATCAAGGTAAAATTTTGAGTTGCGTTAATCAGGTCATAAACTTATAACTACTACAACCCCGTCCACTTGGGTTTAATTTCACCACATTTCACCACCAATAAACTAAATTCAGCATCGATAAACTAAATTCAGCACCAATAAACTCAGCATCAAAAAAATTATTTATGTGGCTTCTCGACAGTCACTAATTGAGTAATAAGTCTAAAAATAGAATATGTTACGAGTACAACATCATTTTGGGAGTCATTCTTTTCATTTTTTGAAAAAAAAACTATCGAATAATTTAATTCAACACCAACAAACTCAATACAACACAAATAAATTAAATTCAGCACTAATAAACTAAATTCAGTAATAATAAATTATATTTATTACCAAATAAGCTCAACTGGACAGGGCTTACATGTTGTACGATAAATTTTTAATATTGCAACTAAACTCTTTTACCTTTTTATAATTCTAATTCAATATCGTCTCTCCATATGCCAATGAAAATATGTTTTTTCCCCAAAACTTTGCCAACGGTTATACGGTATGAAACAAAATTTAGATTCAATTATTTTATGTTGGTTTCGTTAATTGTGATTTTTTTTACTATTTTCAATTCAATTCAATTCAATTCAATTCAATTCAATTCAATTCAATTCAATTCAGTTCAGTTCATCAACATTGAGTTTAATTAATTTAGTTCAAAGAACAGAGAAAAGTTGGAGGAAAAGAAGAAGACGCGGAAAAATAAATTGCAATCTATAATTTCAACATTTGAAGCTCGTTTTTTTTTCAAAGAGAAAAATAGAGATTGGGAATATACTTGAGCTCCAGGAGGTGAGATATTTCATCTTGGTTCCCGATTCCACAATTAATGATGCACCCATAGAAAAATATTCACAGAAACTTAGAAATGTAGTACACAAAATGACAAAAAGAAGCTTCCTTGAAAGTTTACTGTAGTTTCTTTTAAAAATATATCCCTTATATTACCTGAAAACGAAGAAAATAAGAAGAAATGATTGGAAAATTCATGGTCCTACAATATATGAGTGATAATATATACCAACTCCCTTTCGATTCGGTTTGTCGATTATATGGTTATTCGGTTTCGATTTCTACCTGTTTATAAAATTTTATAAGGAATCGAATAACCGATCGATAATATTGTCGATTTTACCAGTTCGATTAATATTGGTTTCGGATAATGTGCCGGTTATGACTGGTTATCATATATGTCATTCATTTAAAATTAAAAATATAGATCCATATTAATATTGATTGGTAGTTAGATCCGTAAAACTTGGAATATAAGGTAAAAAATTTAGAAATTGAATAATTGTGTTGCATAGGAGTTTAATAGAATACTAGATAAATTAGAATCAGGTTAAGAAAGGAATACCTTTTCTGATTGGTTTTGTGTTTCCTTTTCCATATCTGATTCTGCCTTGTATACCATTTGTACTCAGTATATATATGAATACACACAACCACAATTATTTGTGGGTTTTACATTCTATCATGATATCAGTCAGGTAAAATGCAATCTAACATATTTTATAAAAACTGTGAAATTTTTTGTGTGTAAATTCCTCTAGGACGAGGGAGTAACAAAGTTGCGGTTATTCTGCTATAAAATCAATTGGTTTAATAATATATATATATATATAATTGAATTTTATTTTTTCATTCTTGTATATATCGTTCTTCATTGTAAAAAAATAAAATTAATGTCATTTCTTCAATAAATATTTTAAAAATAAATAATAAGTGAAATTCATTTTTTTAAATGGTAAAAAAATTACATTAGCAAAAACCAAGATAGAATAATTACATAAAATACTTAAATAATAAAATATTAATCTAGTCCCACCAATTATTACAATTTGAAAATCAAAATATTGATATAGTATGACCAATTATTACAAACAGAAAATCGAAATATTGATCTACTTTGACCAATTATTACAAATAGAAAATAGAAATATTGATCTACTCTGACAAATTATTACTAACAAAAAACACGAGCTGACAAAAGAGAACGAAAAGTGGGCCGCATGTGATCTCTTGGATGGTCTCTTAATCATAGAGTGGTTTCTGAGTAAGAAACCGCTCTAGACACCTCCATTATGGACATTTTCGGTCTTTAGAGCGGTTTCTTAAAATTAAGAAACCACCACTGCATGTGCTCTCATGTTCATTGATGGGTTAGAGCATGTGCAATGGAAGAGACCACTCTTGTGGTTTTTTCAATCAAATATTTAATCTCTCTTTCAGCTCATCAAAATCAACCACAAAGAAATCAATCCATTTTTACTTCCACAATGATAGAACCCACTAAAAGGCCACTACATGGACCCCACTTGATTTTATGTATCTCACTCATTAATTTTACCTTATATATTTAATTTAAATAAATTTATCAAGCCAAAATAATTTGAAATGTGAAATTTAGTAATATACTTTTAATTTTAAATTGAATTTGAAAATTTCAAATTTAAATTCATTTTTTAAAATTTAATTTTTACATTTTTTAATTTTAAAAAAATAAAAATGGAATTTTTAAATTTTGAAATTATTAGCAGAAAAATTGAAAATGAAAAAATGAATTTTTAAATTTTAAAGTAAAAGTAAAAAAGTTTAAAAAAATTAAATACAAACACATGACCCAATTAAATGACGCCACGTGTCCAAGTGAGAAAAAATAGGCTTGTCAATTGAGGACACGTTGCCCGGCAATAAGCTGTCATGTGTCTCCCGAGGAAACAAAAATTGGCCCGCGCATCAGCAAAGACCCCATGCACGTGGGATGAACATTTCAGAAGTGGTTGCTTCCTTTGGATACCAACCACTGATTTGTTTTGTTAGAGACCCCATTATGGGGATTTATGGTCTCTTAGTGATTTCTTTTTAAAAAAGTATCACTAAGAAACCCGTATTATACATGCTTTTATTGCAGTTTAAATTATGTATTTTTAAAGTTAGATGTTGTAAATGCTCAGGTGGAAAGTTTTGAGGATTTCCCCTCTGTCCCTTGACTTGCTATATTTAGTGTCCGTAGTTGTCTACTTCTTCCACCGTTCCTCTATAAATATTTAACTTTTTTTAAAAAAATATTTATGAATGATTGTATAAATTTAGTAGTATGTTAAATTACACGTAACAGAATACTATTCAAAAAAGTACTATCGAAAAAATAAATATTTATAAAAAATAATATAATGAAGTAGTAAAATTTCACAGGACAATTTTTACATGTATATGTTTATGAATTTTTAAAATTTAACCAATATCTACTTTATTAATAAACAGTGATGTAGGACACATGTAGAGCGACATAAGAATATATGAATCTTAAAGTGTCATTAAGGAATAAGTATTTAAAATAAATATATGCTTAAATATTAATATTAACAAAAATTTACTAAAATAATATTATTTTAAATATTTCTATTTAGCAAATATTTAATAAGTATTTAAAATAAATATTTAAAATAAACATTAATATAATTATACATTTACTAAAATATTAATATTTAAAATTAAATTTAAATTTACTAATAAATTAATATTTAAAATAAATTTCATAACAATTTGAATTGAATTTTATTGAAAAGAGTTGAAATTAGCTTACATGGAGATGATATGAGATTATTGAAAATGGTATGAGATGGTTGGAGTTTATTAGAGATGACATGAAATGACATGTGATGGTTGGAGATTGTAAAGTCACGTGGAGTACAGTGATTATTTAGTTGGCATTTGAGAACTAAGTTTTGAAAAGATATTTTTTTTACATGTTGGAACATATATGGAAAGCTAAAGCCTAAAAAGATTTAACAGATGACAGAATATTGCATGAGATTGATTTATGGAAGATTGGAGTTTATGCAATATTGTTTTAGGTGTGTGTTAGAAAGCACACAGTGTTTATGGAAATCACTATAATTATGGAATATTATGGGATATTTGAGATAAATAAAATCACTTTATTTAATAGATTTGGATATGCTTCAGAAGCAGGTAAAAAATATGAATATTGTGGAGATAATCATGAACATTTTTTATTTGCTCAATGGTTTATTTATGGAGTACACCACTGCTGCAATCCTCGTGAATTTAATTGCTAAAATCTGCACACAGATTCGAGAGTATTGCGAGAGTCAGTATACAGATGTTTCAACACACCTTAACCTGTTGATCAAATTCAGAATCGTATACCTTAATTCCCCGATGTTCCAACATAAAGTAACATGTTGATATGTTCCAACATCCATAACCTGTTGATCAATTTCAGAATCGTATACCTTAATTCCCCGGAAGGAGGAGATTCAGCGTCGACGAGTTTCGAGGTCAAAGGGAGTCTGATCAAGGTGGGTCGGTAGCAAGGGGAGCTTGCAGAATTCACACGTTAATGATTAGAAGATAAATATATTGTATGATGTACTTTGCACTATATTTTTTTATTAGTGGATTCATTTTGAACTGGCACAGACCGCGCAAATGTAGATTGATTTCACCGTACTGCATAACCAAGTTTTGTGTGTTTTGTCTTGATTTTTTTACATGCTTGGTTAGATAGATTATGTTGAAATGTGAAGTTAATGCTTAAGCTAATTAGGTAAAATTAAATTTCGATTGAGAGATGACAATGAGATGAAACATGAAAGTAGTTGAAATAAATAGGACATGCATAACTAGCTGAAGCACGGTTTTGAATCAGTGGATGCCGTGGAGGGTACGTCACTATTGGACCGGTCAAGTTAATGAGTGTGTCTCAGAATTTTAAGGTTGGTTAATTTTACACATACCGGAGGTAAAGTAAAGGAGTTCTCGTAATCTGTTATTTTTCGTTGTTGAGAACAAGGCAGAAAAGGACACAAACGTTGAAGTAATTCAGTGCATGTAACGTGTTTTGGGATGACGGATTGCGCGGGAAAGTGAATAAAATTCAGTGCAGATTCTTGAACAAATGCTATGGTCCAAAATCTTAATTTTTCCACTTCATCCTCAGATTGGATAGCATATGCACGTTCCTTTTTAATCCCCGGACGCTACTTGGGACAAACGCGAATGTACTACTCACTTCAATCTCTTCATAAACCACATGCTTTCCCTTTCTTCCTCTGCCAGGCAACGGCTCGCTTACGTACGCTTGCCACACACATGCAAGGATGTCGACAAAATGGACAGATCTAGTGCTTACCTTTTCATCCTTTTACAACACTTCAGTTGAGACGGTAGTCCGAATGTAGACTAACATGGTGTGGTGTTTGAGGCCATGGCTCTTATTAGAGTTTAAGATTGGTCTGATTAGTTGAACGGGCATATGTTTTTCACTGATTGACTCGTGACGTCTCTTTGCGCGATAAGTAATACAGTTGCATGTAACGTGTTAACCGCTCTGCATTAATGGTTGGGTCACCTCTGTACAATACCTATTCATTTTGTGACAAAATACCATGACTCTAATGATTACAATCTTAACATTAAAATGTACAAAATATGTAGGAGATTATAAGATGGTAAATTCTTATAGATATTAGGAGTATTAATCCATCAACCCATAGTTTAAAAAACAAATGAAAAGGTGAGACGGAATATATGCTCCCTCCGGTTCATTAACACTGATTCAGACACTTAGTTTTAGAAAGGTAAAATTAGCAGTGGAGAATGCATTGAAATGGTAAAAAGTAAATTGAGTGGACGAAAACAGTTTAGAATTAGCCAAAAAGCTAATAAGCCAATATTAAAAAGTCATCCCAAATAAAAAAGTGAATTATTGTTAAAGAAGCGGAGGGAGTATCAGAGTTGCCAAGTATGAGTTTATTAGACTATCTATGAAGTCCGTTTTTCGTTAACAAATTAGAAAGTGGACTCCAATTATCAAGCCTAAAAGCTAAGATCAATACAAATATTCTTTCCGTCTCACTATAAATTATTTAAATTTTTATGATTTTCAATAAACATGTTTGACCGTAAATATTTCTAGTTACTTATAATAGTGTCACATAAAAAATTGATATTATGAAAATAGACATTAAGATGAATCCAACACGATTCCATATGATATTTTTATTACATATAGATTATTTTATATTTACAGTTAAAGTTTATAAAATTTAACTTTAAAAAATAATTAAGCAATTTATAGTGGGGTGAAGGAGTATACAACAATGTAGTATGTGTGGAAATCGGTGGCTTGTGATTTGGGAACCCCATGAGCTAGTCTTGCGCCTTCGTTCATGCTCTGTTAAATGTTATCCATGCTTTTCTTTGCGCCATGAAAAAGGCAAAAATCCTTTTCAAGAAACAAAGTAGCCCAAACCCACGTGCAATACCATCTCGTTCACCTTTATTAATTGCCACTTTACTTTATTTTGGAGATGGATTAGGACCTCGGTATAAAAAGATTGACTTTTCAAAAATAAATTTAATTCTTACTATAAAAATGACATTTGTGTACTCCCTCCGCTTCATTGGACGTGACATACTTTCTTTTTAGGTTTTTTGTGAATTTGGCACACTTTCTTTTTATGACAAGATTCCTTCAATTTCATCTAATCATTCTACTTTTCACTTTCTAAATTCAATTTCATCCACATATTTCGTTCACCTAAATCAAAGAACCTAACCCGGTGTCACATTCAACGAAACAGAGGTAGTATTAAATTTTTATCTGATTAACTTATCATGATAAAATTATTTATGTAAACATTACGACTCGTTTCATTTGAAAATCATTGTTTTCATTCCAATTTTGTCTCTAAAGAAGAAGACCTTACACACCATCGATATATATTTTTATACTGTCACATTTATTTTTTTATTCTGTTTTTTAAAAAATATATATCATATTTTATTTAAAAAGAAAAAATGTTACTCTCAATTCTTTCCATAAATTATAATTAGTGTAAAAAAATTATTTAAATAAACACTCCCTCTATTCTCCTATTAGTGTAACACCTACGTTAATAAGATGTTTTTTAAATGACATATTTTTTATTTGTGGGAAGATTACTTCAATTTCATCCATTAATTATACTTTTTACTTTCTACATTCAATTTCAACAACTCATTTTTTTTACATATAAATCAAAGTATCTAAGCATATGGTGACACTATTAGTGGAACGGGGAGTACTAGGTCATGTACAATGGTAAAATCACTCACAAACCACTTTTGTGGTTTCAATTCATTAAATAATCAATCCCTCTCATCCACCTCAGCAATTCAAACCACAACTAAATCACTCCATTTTTTTTCCACAATAGTTGAAACCACTTAGAAACCACTTCGTGGACCCCATTTGATTATCTCCATCCTACTCATTATTTTTACCTTTAATATTTAATTCAGATAAATCTACCTAACAAAATAAATTTAATAACACATATTATTATTGATTAGATTTTATTTTTCAAATTATATTTTAAAAAATAATTTCAATTTGTAAAATTTATTTTATGAACCATAATTAAATAAAAGAAACATATATATTTTAAAAAAATGTAATTTCGATTTTAAAAAGATCAAAAAATTCATTTAGATTTTAAAAAATTAATATCAATTGTTTTTGCAATTTTTTCCATTTTTTATTTTAAAAAAAGCATAAAATAATTTAAAGAAATTATTTTTAAATATTAAAATTTTTTATTGGGACACGTGGCACTACCAAATTGGGCCACGTGTCCCAATCTAGTTCAAAATTTTTTAAAAATAGGGGACAGTGGGTGCCACGTTGCCCAATCATAGGGTGCCACATGGCACCCTTGGTCAACAAAAGAAGTCGCAGTATTATTGAAAGAATGATTTCCAGTAATGATTATTATTGATCATGAAAAGAATAAATAGAGTACAAAGCATAAAGGTAGACAAGTCCTAATATAACTCTTAGACTAGTCAACGAGATAAAATTAAATCTAATCATCTAACTCATTAATTCTGACAACCCCTCTCAAGCGAAGCATCGAATGTTAACTGACGCACAACTTGGATCTGGAGAAGTCGAACAGCGGACGAGATAGCCCCTTTGTGAAGATGTCCGCTATTTGAAGAGAAGTAGGTACGTGCGCAACTCGAAACTTGTCGGAGGCCACCAACTCCCGAACAAAGTGATAACTGATGTCGATGTGCTTCGCCCGCTTGTGAGGCACTTGATTCTGAGCCTAGAAGATAGCGCTACTGTTGTCACATAACATCAACGGAGGGCCGGACAGAGGTACTCGAAGATCACGAAGCAAGTGAGTGAGCCAAACAACCTTTGAAGCAGTTTTGGCTAGAGCTCGGTACTTAGACTCGGTGCTGGAACGAGAAACTGTGGGCTGTTTCTTGGCACTCCAGGAAACAAGATTCCCACCAAGAAAGGCAGCATATCCATAAGTAAATTGACGAGTCTCCAGACAGCGAGCCCAATCAACGTTAGAATACCCCAATACCTCAGAAGAACTAGTAGAACGAAATGTGAGACCGAAATGAAGTGTACATCGAACATATCACAGAATTTGCATAACTGCCGCAAAATGATCATCTATGGGGTCCTAAAGGTACTGACTGATTGTGTTGACCGAGAAGGCCAAGTCTGGACGAGTGATGGTCAAGTAATAAAGAACTCTAACAAGAGAATGATACTGGGTCGGATTCCTGAATGGTGGACTGGTTGAACTGTGCAACTGAGATCCAGGAACAAAGGGCGTGGAAACTGGTGCAGCGTCAAACATACCAGCTCGAGTCAGGATGTCCTGAGCATTCTTTGCCTGACCAAGAAGTAAATCTGATGAAGTATGTGAAACTTCAAGACCAAGGAAGTAATGAAGAGCATCGAGATCCTTGATCGCAAACTCCCGACGTGTCTGATCCATGAACTGGCGAAGAAGAGTCGAGTCGTTGCCTGTAAGAATGGTGTCGTCCACATACACAAATAGATATAGTAACGATAACCCTCTCGAAAGAACAAATAAAGAAGTGTCGGCTGAGCTGTACTGCAAACTAAACTGAATTAAATAAGTGCTAAAATGTTGGAACCATGGTTGAGGGGCCTGCTTAAGACCATAAATGACCTTTCACAAGCGACAAACATAATCTGGATGAATAAGGTCCTGATATCCAACAGGTTGCTTCATATAGACCGGAGCATCGAGAACGCCATTAAGAAAAGCGTTCTTGACATCCAACTGATGAAGCGTCGCAGAACACATTGTAGCAATGGCGAGAACCGTCCGAACAGTGGAGGCTTTGAACACGGGACTGAAAGTGTGGTCAAAGTAAAACCTTGGAATCTGTGAGAAACCCTGCGCCACAAGTATGGCTTTATGACGATTAATAGTGCAATCCGGTCGATACTTGAGTCTATAGACCCATTTGGAGACAACAATGTTAGCATCCTAAGGTCGAGACACCATGTCCTAAGTGTGCTGGCCACGAGGAACCGTCATCTCATCATCTATGGCAGAAACCCAAGTCGGATCCTGACGAGCCGTACAATAACCCGTGGGCTTAGACTGAGCAAGTAGAGCAGCAGTAAGACCATGAGCGACAAGGTCTGAATAATACATGCACTGAAGAGCACCCGTAGTCGACCTAGTGGCCATCCGATGAGTGCGAGGCCGAGATGGAGAGACTGGAGGAGTAGCCACGGCTGGCGAAGTGGCCGGTGAAGGGGCCTGTGAACCGAGTGGGCTAGTCGGCAAACCAGGTGAGCTAGTCGATGGTGAGATTCGTGGAACAAGATGCATCGTAGCAGGATGTATCAGAGCAGCCACTGGATGATCCGAATCGACAGAGCAGACAGAACATGGTGCCATAATCGATGAGCCAGGGAAGCTGGAAACGGAAGTGACAAGCTGAGTAGGAGGAGATGCTAGAGTGGTAGAAGTAAGGATATCAGCTGATGTATCGACGAGATCCAAAAATGTAGAGACATCTAGAGAGGATGGAGGTAGTGAAGCTGAACCAGTGGCATAAGGGAAGAAAGTGTCGTCAAATCGAGCATGTTTGGTGACACACACACACACACACACACACACATATATATATATATATATATATATTTCCAGATATAGGATCCAAACATCAATATCCCTTGGACTGAGAGTCGTACCCTAGAAAAATACAAGGCAAACTACGAGGGGTGAGTTTGTGAGCTGTGTATGGATGAAGATAAGGGTACATACGACAACCAAATGCATGGAAGTTCGTGTATATAGGAACTCGATCATTAATAATTTCATATGGTGATCGTCCTCCAAGAACATGAGTGGGTAGCCTATTTATTGTATAAGCAGCTGCAGCAAAGACGTGAGGCCATTGAGAGAGAGGAACATGAGAGTGGTATAACATAGACAGACCCATCTTAACAATGTGGCGGAGCTTGCGCTCAGCCTGACCGTTCTACTCATGAGTATACGGGCAAGAGATCTGATGGTGAATGCCATTTTTTCTGAAATTGAGAGCGTAAATGACCATTTACGAACTCAGTCCCCCATCACTCTGAAACACCTTAATTGTGGAAGAGAACTGGTTCTCCACAAAAGCCTCAAATAAGCGATAAACATC
>JAULKM010159487.1:0-16533 GCA_032355605.1 Rubia tinctorum
CGGCAGTGTGAGGAGTTCTTGCCTGGCAAGGCTCCCTTGTGCGCACCGAGGCAATACCAAAGCCCATTGGTCCTGGTGCTTGGCTACCGTGATTTACATCTCATATGTTGGCCTGGGTGTGGGATGGTATGGGCCGATGAGAGCGAGCGGGTTGATCGCCTTTTTGCAATGAATGTCACTTAAATGCCATAAATCATATGGTAGCGGAGTTAATTAATGAAATGTTACAAATGCTTTCCTATCATATAAAGAGTTAAACTTTCACGAACTTTATTGACATTTATCTTCACCGAAGTACTAAAATATAATATAGGATGTTAATCTTACAAATATTGAATGTGATGTTTGAATTGCTGGAGTTGTAAATTTATAAAACTTATATGTACCTAGTTCAAATTTATTCTCCTTAAAATCAGAGAATGAATCCTCCATGAACCGCACGCAATAATACCCGCATTTCCACTCATCCAATTGTTTTTTATGCTTTATGAGACTTAAAGAAATTATTAGTTGGGGATGCGTAACTGAAAGAATTTATATGTTGAAGTTTAAAGTAATGACTTGTATATTTTTACCATAAAATACACTCTTTTCGTTTGGACTTGTAAAATCATTTACAAGAACCTAGAAAGAATGAAACTTAATGAAACCTCATGAATTTTACTACTAATCACCAAATCAACAGGTATACTTACATTGACCGAACTTGAATTACGAGTGCACGAATATTGTTAAATTTAAATAAGTCCCTAAAAACCTTCACCTGGGTGATTTGATGAAATTTGTATCCAAATATTCTCACATCTTCCACAGGGATTTTTTTACAAAAATACCGAATTGTGAAGTATCAAAACTATATAAATATTTTTGAGGGATCCATCCTTTGCGAATAAAATGGTGGTTTCTTGAACCTTGACACACGAGACTTGTTTGTTTTGGGATCTCCACATTCATCTTTTGATTGAGCTGGGTTACTGCGCTTTCTAAAAATCTGCATTTCATGCACGCGCATAAGTTATCTATTATTTGTTACTCCAAATAAGCAGTTTATAGTCACTGTTGATTTACCTTGGAATTATATGTTTTCTCAAATATATCAACCAAGCGAAGGGGCCATTCGCGGAACATTCTAACTGCCTTACCCACCGCTATTGGCCTCGGGTTCCAAAATTGAAACCAAGATATCATCATCAACAATCTTTGCTATAAAGAACACCACATTCCCCTTCACAACCGATCTATGATGATGCAATCGAAAGAGGTGTACACCTTATCCACCGCTAATACATGGATACCACTATCAACTTGCTCAATGAGAAGATAGAACAATGAATTATACTCTACAAAATTTAACTATACATACCTTATCACAAAACAATGCATGGAAAATACATGTACATGCTAGCATTTTTCGTTGGTTGTTTTCCAGTAAATCTTCTTTTGGTAGTATGGATGCAATAGTGGAGTCCGAAGTTAAATCGACCGAAACTGATTCAATGTCACCTTTTGGCGGTGAGTTAAGCTTGTCGGTTTATCACTTGCAAGGATTTTCTCCAAATCGATTTAAATTCTTACTATTAGAATTATGCGATACGTATGTAAGAACCTTCCTTAATTTCAAGTTAAATGCATCAATCTCTTTTGGTTAACTTGTTGTAAGCTCAATTTTTGGCTTGCAATGGACAAAAACATCACATTGAAAAGCAAGTGTTTCAATGGCACATACACGTCCAAAGTTGATCTGTACCTAAAAGCATGTTTTAACCAATGCATTTAGCACATTTATTAGTATGTTTTGATTGGTTGATTGCTATGTTTGGTCAGATTTACATTAATGGGGTTTAGATAGCCATTGTTGCTTTTCTTGTCTAAATCTTTAGTTTTGTAGACTTATTTAGACCTAATGGACACTAGGTCCTTACGAGCATCTATATCTTATTTTGTGACCTTATTTGTAGATTGCTCGTAAGCATTTCAGTTTAGATTGTGGAAGGTCATTCTCAAGGATGGTACTAGATAGTAGAAGGCCATTCTCAAGGATGATACTAGATAGTGGAAGGTCATTCTCAAGGATGATAGTAGACAGAAGGCCACGAGTCAAATTGTAGTACCATATAAAATCGCGCAGAGAGGAGAAAAGAGTCAAAGCACAAACAAGTGAAGACTGGCACGACCGCGTTGAACTGCACGGGCGGTGCCTGCCAAATTTGATGGTGCCAAAGAGTCATGGCACGGGGCGTAGGGTACTGTTCAAAAGTGTTGTGCAACTAAGTATGAAGCATGGGTCATGCCATATTGCACGGCCCGTGCCCCTTCAAGTTGAAAATCCTAAGACTAGCCCACGTACCATGAATATTTGTACGACCATGCCAATCAGATGTTAAGGAATTAACTCCCAGCCTATGGCTTACAAGGTATTGAACGGGTCGCGCTGCTCAGATGGTGAAATCAAGTATCCAGTCGGCGGCCCGCGAGGAATCACACGGACTGTGTAGTTAAAATACTCAGTAGATGCTTCCAACCGGTGGCCCGTAAGGAAATGCATGGGCGTACGCCCAAAAGACCAGAGTACACATGACCAGCCGGCGGCCTAGGCCATGTTGCACGGTCTGTGCCCTATTGCACGACCCATGCCCTATTTTGTAACTCGTGCCCTATTGCATGACCCGTGTGTTGTAGCCATCTAGGGTGTTTAGTTGCCTTTTTTTGGCTCTTAATCAAGTCCCAATTCCTATCTATTATATAGGGACCTATGTCTTCTAGGTTTAAGTTTGGATAATTTATTTTCATTGTCCTAGTTTTTCCTAAGAGTAGGTAGAGAAAGATAGGGGTTAACCCTTTTCTTTTAATTTAATTCTTTTTGTTTTGCCCAAGGGAATTGAATCCAAGAGTTCAATTAGGTTAAGTTCTTAGAGAGTAGTTATTTAACTTGGGGATTTATATTTGCATTCATGACTTGGTAGTAATTTTGTGAGATTCTAAGATCTTCCTATCCTTTAATGCTTATGAATATTTTGTTGATTTGTGCCTTACATTCTTGTTAAAAGAATAATTGATATACTATGTTGACATACACCTTAAAATACGGTCATGTGTGGTGCACTATTCTTGTCCTCTTGGGAGTGTCTCTAGGTTAATAGGAGGAGTGAGAATTCTGCAACCATGTGGGTGTATGCATATGAGTCGTTTGCACCGCTGATGACTGTACGCTAGTATGAACTAGAACAATAGCCCGATAGGAGGATAAGATAGTTAGTAGAAATTACTGTTAGCGTAATTCAACCTATGTCGTCGCAACCTTAGAGTCACCATAAGGTGCCGATCCCTTTGCCTCTATAGGCCTGGAGAGAAGTATTCATAGTGGAGTTCCCGAGATGTAATTCTTAAAGGGGAAGATTAGACCTGCACAACGACGGGGCTGTTGATGAACTTTCGTAATTACGGATGCAGTGCCGATGGAATAAAATGAGAGCACCTTTGTGTGACAGTTAAGGGGAAGTGTTAACTATCGACCACACTATGTGACATAAGTATTATGATTGGTTTATACATCTTGTATTTGATTGAATCTAGGATCGAAATACACAATCGGTCATGTAACACAAATATCCTCAAGTGCTAGATTTATGTAGTTTACAATCTTGCTCTTGAATGCTTGTAGTTGATAGATAAACCCCCCAAACCTTGTTTGCAACATTAACTATTCCTGACACGTGATCGGATTGGCAACCCAATTGCAGCTTTGCGTAGTTCACCTTTAAATTCCTAGCATCTCGGTGGACGACCTCGGATGTGCCACTATCTACCTCTTGGTAGTTTAATATTCAGAACGGGAGTAACAATATAAATCTCTTATCTTTGTGAAGCGCTCTGCGGGTTAGTAGATCTCCCGTAAAAATGTTGTTTATTAGCGACCCCACAGAGTGCGGATCACCATTGCTCTTTCTTTCCATACGCAACTTCCAAGATAGACTTTTTCCAACCCAACAAACTCTGGAATTTCTTTCTTTTGTTTTAGTTATTCCTACAAGGTACGATTATTAAGCTTAGTGTTAGAACTTTGTAAATAATTGAAGGTTTATTTTAAAAATCTTTAACTTGCAACGCATACAAACCTTTTCACCAGTTCCTTTGTTTCTTTGGTGTGAAACTTGTCCGCAGATTTGTGTCCCCCAAGCCATTTCTCAAATTGGAGGACCTCATCCTGTGTAGGGTATATTTTTTTGTATTTATTGCTCCCTCCTTAGACATTCCAAGCTCAATCTTATCTCATACTCCAGTGTTGAACATTTTCTTCATGATTATTCTCATTGCGAGTGCATATCCTCCTCTAGACACAAAAAAAAGTATGATTAGCCCATGGACCTTGGATTTTAATGTATACTAATATAATTAAGAAATAACCAGTGTGTAGAAATGTTATATAATGAGAAAAAGGGCATGAACATGTGACGTCGGCTAGACATCGGTTTAGCAATCTGTTGAACTGAGTGAACATGATCGATGTCGTAATCGCAATTGACAGAAATCAATGTTAACTATAATATTTTTACCGAAATCGTCTGTTCAACCAACATGCCCGAGACATGTAGTCGACTTCGATCACTTGGGGTTTCGTTGCCGCTTTCACAATATATATACACTAAACCTGGACATCCCAAAATGCATAACCTTTGTCTCCAATACATAATCATGACCTTAAATATGTAGGATGTATTAAAAGGAACAAAACATTGTGATAATCAAAAAACATTTTCAAAAGCCAACATATCTATGAAGGGATTTTTGTAACAAATAGTATAAACAATATCCATTGTTCATCCGCCTTCTTCCGGGCAACAAAACTCTTCCAATTCGATTCACTAATGAAGGGGTGCTTAATTCTTAAACCGAAATTCTTTAGGTTTCCAAACACACAATTCCTTGACAATTTCACCTTGAAATCCCTCAAACTTTCCCAAAATATACCACTTTTTTTCCTCTTCAACACCGCAAGCTATCACGTTCATTGTCGAAGGCCTTCCATAGCTTTCTGATGTACACATCATCCAAATGTGGTCAACATTCATATAAGTGTATATGTATCAACCTTTATCCTAGCAAACATTCACACATAACTACACCACCAATTTGTGTCACCGCCAATGGGATTTCCTTTATGATCAAACTTCATGGATCATTTTATTCCCTTATTGACCATATCCATCAACTTCTTGCAAGTTTCTCGGCCCCGACCTCTCTTTTCGCCTTTCAATGCATTAAAACCACCTTCAAAGTTGGATATTTTTCTCTTTTCCACATACATCCCTATACCTACTTCAAAAAAATTTGTAGTTCGATCACTTATCGACAACATTCGCTGAAAAGGTTCAAAATGTGGTAACTATACAAGTAAGCATAAAAGAAATCCACACAATACTACTTTAATATGATAGATTCTTGGTAATAAAGGCATTCCATTATATTGATACCAATAATAAAGAAAAATAAAATTCTTTTTTCAAACCTTTAACCTTAGTTCATCAGTTATCACAAGAAGATTAAATCTTAGATTCATCTCTATGTGGATTACTACTCCTTTCTAAAACCAAGGATATATAGATTTTAAGCTCATTTTAAATTTGATCACTACATGGAAGAAAGAGGGATTCATACCTCAATTTTGATATGGAGATAACCCCCCCCCCCCCCCCCCCCCAAGTCGGATTGAACTTGATGATGTAAGTTTGATGTTTTCTTTTATCTTTATTGGAAGATTTGGTTGGGTGGTTGTTGAGATTGGTTCAAGGGTGGAAATGGTGAAAAGGATGGTAGATTGGAAGGGAAGAGTGAAGCATTCATTTGACACTTCATATAACCGAAGCCTGAGAAGACTCTAACTTTCTCTCTAAAAATTGCCTCTTCTTCAGTAACGTCTACTTTCATAGTATAACGGTTTTTCTTTGCCGGAAAAGTGCTCGCCATGGCGGCTCCGCCATGGACAAACACAAAAGCCTCCTTTGCTAAGACCTTAATGCCACCAAAGCCCACCTCCGAGACCATAGACCTTCACCCACGTTACAACTACAAATGAGAGGTGGCAGTTCTTTACCCTGAGGAAGAAATCAACTTGCTAGCACTCCCGTTTGCTAAAGCCCTAATCGGAAAATTCAGCAGAGGCAGACCCACGATGGAGTTCATCAGAAAACAAATTCGAACTATAGGGTTCAAAGGGGAAGCTCAAATCACAGCAATGGACGGTCACCGTGTCCGAATTACCTTTTGGAGGAAGATTATTACCGGTGCTGGTTGAAAAGGACATGGTCATTAGGAGGCAACATCATGAGAGTTCTTAAGTGGACCGAGCATTTTCACTATCGGCGTCATGACTTCTCCGAGAATAGCAATAAACATGGAGACCCAACACAACTACAATGTCCTACAAGCGAGAAACATATAATTAGCACATGTATGTCTACTAATAACGTCTACGAGGTTCGACCTTCATGCTAGACGTTATTAGTGAACCACATCGATAATTAGGCAAAGCCATTAAAATTTCATCCTAAACCTAAGAAATTTCATCAATCAAAAATCATAATTAGTTGTAACCCCTGATTACAACATAACGTCAATAAAAAATAATCACATCGACAAAAAGACAAAATCTTCCAGGTTTGACCAAAAACCTGGAAAACAATAAATTTACAATAATCAACTACTTGATCATCATAGTCTAAATCATGCAGTAATCACAAAAGAAAGCATAAAACATTCTTGAAAATCAAAGCACAAAATATGATAAATAAAATATCACAAATTCGTACTAGAAATTCTTACCAATTGCTCCCAAGAGTATATTTAGCCTATATTATGAAAAACCATAACATAGAAAATAAATCAACAAAGAAACATGGAAGAAATTGAAAGAGAAATGAAAAGACTAGGGTTCGGAGGTCCCAAGTTTTGCTCACTTGAAATGGGGAAGATGGGGGCTATTTATAGTCTTAGTGGTAAAAAATTGGCCAAAAGAGTCAAAAGTATAGAAGACATACGCGGGATACACGCTTGTTGGGCGCAGTCTGAGCATCCAATGAGCCTCTGCGCACTAAACCGCCTGGGCAATACATTTTCCATCTGAGAACCTAGGTGCAATGGTCGCGCCCCCCGATTGGTTGTGCTTTTCTTCTACTTGTATGAGTTGCTACGGGGTGAACCCCTGGTCCAATTTGAGGGTTCTTATAGTTAATCTTTTAGCGCTCGAGAAGACGAATCCAACGGTGCCACCCTCAGAGGCTGGTTATTCTTGGATTTTTTCCAGAACTCGGCACAAACTTTTGGATCACAATTCATCCGCTTATTTGTCTTCCTTCTTCGACCCTTCTATATTCTACCATGTTTTGACTCATGGGCTTCAGTCTTATATTATTCTTGCGAATGACCTTCACTAAAATACTCTTAAGTTCTTATGAGTAATCTAAAAATTAAGCTCCCAAAAATGGAATCTTGATGCTCGTAAGAACCAAAAATCCTTTAGACTCAAAATGGGTTGCAAAATGAAAGATTTAGACACAAAAATCGAAAACATTTATTTAAACACCTTATGATGTAAACCTACCTAAATCTAGCAATCTTTCTAATAAGAAGGTAACAAAAGAGATGTTAAATGCTTCGGAAAATACATGCATTTGATGTTTCATCAAATTCCCCACACTTTTACCTTTACTCGTCCTCGAGTAAACAAGAACAAGCAAATACCTAAGCATAAACTAGCATACAAAGGTTTTCCAAAACACCCAATATTTCATTCCTAGACTACCCTAGCCCCAAGACATAAGAATCGCTCACACTGTCACATCCCAAATCCTAGGATAATCTAAACAACCATTATACCAATCAAAGGTGAGGTAAAAAATACAAGTGTAAAGCTAGCTTACTCAACCAAAGAATCTACCACATAGAACAACTAAGAGAAGCATAGAATGTTTCAATTTCTCTCATTCTCTCTCATTTTGCCTAGAATTCCTCTCGGGTTTTCATCCTAACTAAACTGTTTTTCCAATGCTCATCCTTACCTTTTTTTTCCACACCATTTGACTTCTCATTTTGCATAGGTCGCCCTTTCAGGTTTTGACTTATCAGGACCTTCCAATTTTTCCTAAGTTGTCCTCTCAAGTTTTCAACTTAGCGGGATTTATTATATTTTCAAACAAAACACATCAAAGAAGAGCATATGCATACTATAACACAATACAATCAAATATATTTATCTCCCCCAAACTTGAAACACAAGTTGCCCTCAATGTGAGCAAAAGGACAAGATAAATAAATAAGGAGAAAGAAAAAGAACTCACACATAGGACCTTGAAGGTCCTTCCGGTGGTAGCAATGCTCACTTGTCAATAAATGTTCTCTCCACCATGTTCTCGTACTCCGCCCAATATGAAACTTCAACACATCCACTACAAATCCACAATTGTGCAAGTCTCGATTAACACTCACAAAAGGCAACAACTAGTAGTACTCCTAGATGATGGTTTTGGTGGTGGATTGTGTCGGTGTTTTTTTGGTTTTGGGGTAATATTGCGAGGACATAGGTGAGGAAATGTTTTTTTAAAAAAATCAAAATAAAGAATGTACTAAAACAATTTAAAACTTGGGTTGCTACCCAAGAATATCTGTATATTTAAGGTCATCAGCATAACTCTAATGTTATCCATATGGTGAAGGTTTGAGTCCACTATCACAAGACTGACCCTCTAGCACAAGTTTTTCGGAAGTCTAGCACCGGTTTTTGGGGGTCCAAAAAACCAGTGCCAAAGTAGCCGGTGAAACATTTTCATCGGTTTTTGGAAAACCGGTGCTAGATTTGGCACCGGTTTTTTTGGTTAGCACCAGTTTTATAAAATTGGTGCTAAAATGGCACTGGTTTTCATGTTAGCACCAGTTAAAAAATGGTACTAAATTTAGCATCGATTTTGTTGGTTAGCACCGCTTTTGTAAAACCGTTGAAATATTGGCATTGTTTTTCATATATTAGCACAAGTCTAAAAAACTCGTGTTAAATTTTCCTCGGTTTTATATGTTATCAGTTTTATATAGCATCAGTTTTTATGGCATCGGTTTTTTTATTTGCGCCGGTTTTCAGAAAACTGATGTTAAAGTTGTCACCAGTTTTTGATTTGGAATTGCAATTGTGTACTGACCGAAGCTGCACGCAGTTGTACGCAACTGCTCTATTAGTTCCATTTGGAAAAATAGAATTGGAATTGGGCACTGAACGCAGCTGCTCTATTACTGTGATTGGGGATAAAAACAATAGAAATGGGCTCTAACCGCAGCTGCACACAACTGCTCTTTTAGTTCGATTTGGGAAACACAACACTCGAATTGGGCGCTGACCACATCAGCGTGCAGCGGCTCTAATACTTCACAACAAACTGTAGAACAGTTTAACAACGATTATATTTCCACATCTAGCAACAACAAAAAAACATTTCCACAAATTCCCGGTTTTCAGTGCAGTGTAATAAACCGGTGCACCGATTATACTACACAAATTCCTAACAATCACAATTCATCGGACATAAACAACGATGTCATAGTAAAAGGCCATTTAATATGATCAAATATAATTTAGTAGGTGATGGAGTACAAAAATGTGGTCAATGGTTTCCAAACTTGTGTTGACAACCCTACATAAGATACAAGAACATATTGTTTCATGGAGATGATGTGTATCGAATGTGAGGGACATTTACCTTTCATAAAGAGATACCAAATGATGGGATATACATAAACATGAACCTATCCATTAATGGATTCAATTTCCTGTTTCACATGCAATTTAACCATGAAATGGGGCAAAGTATTTTTTAGCAAAAATACGAACCCAACTAAGAGCAATGCTGCGTAGTTTCTCTTTCCCCAAAGGTGCGCGATCTTTTGGAAATTGCTGAAATATGTATTAAATTGATTGTCATATTCCACATGTGGCAGACATTACACATAGGAAAAAACAACATAAGAAAACATTCTGGAATTATGTCAATCCCATGTACTTCTTTAACTATTTTTTTCCATATAATACATGCAATGGTATCCATATTCCCAAGTACTACGTTGAATCTTGTGCTAATATGGAAAAGGATTAGTTGAAATGGTTATGAACATCAAATTGACATATGAATTAAAATTTTATGAGATAATGCGTACATTGATTTTTATTACATTTCATGTATAGTCTGAAGGGTATGTTTAATTTTGATTTGAATTGATGTATAGTTGATATTTTGTTGCAATCCTAGAAGTAATGGACCAAATATTTTTATCAATATATGAATACGAAAACATATCTATGGATCCTAATAGTTTAATCAAGTATAATTTTTCCGAAGTTGGGAAGAAATTGATCAAGTTACCAACAAATCAATTGAAGGCATAGCTTGTTACGTTTGCCAATACCCCCAGTCATCGAGTAGATGCAATATACTCATTGATCAACCATCCCATCGCATAGGTATATGTAAAAGAATAAATTAAAAATGAAAAATTATTATGCAACATGTATAATAATGTGAGCAAGCTTTCTTACGATGCCCATAGATCAAGTTGGGATCCACTAATCCACTTCATTTAGTGTCTATATTTGAGCCTGCTCATGAACAACTTCAGTTTGTCAATAAAAATCGTAGTGGAGATGTCATTGGACCCAAAGACAGCCGCACTGAAAGAGATGCAGAAGATTTTGTTTGGTCCAAATACTTGGGTGGCTGAACTTATAAATTCACAAATATGTTAAACAGCAGCATTGCATTCGTGGTGTTGTGTGACCCCCTGCAAGATACATGCTATTGTAATTCTATTTGACAATATGATAAACTTAGTTGAGTTTCATGTGAATATAATTCAGCATTCGAGGTGGGATTTGCAAAGGGTTAAATGATTCCTTACGGAAAGTTGATGGTCATAAACCGAGTTGGGTGGAGTTGATTCACTGATCTCCGTCAATGTAATAATTTGTCTTGCTACACACTGATGGGTAAATTGTTAGTTAAGTATTGAAAACAATAGTCGCCTTTAGAAATGGAAGTGTGCATATGTGTGTGTTGTGGGAGGAAATGTTTGATCTCACCTTTCACCGATCGATTATGGGTTGTGAACTATTCTTTAGGAGTTTTCTCATGACTGACCGCGTCTTTTAGGGAGAGAGTGTAGTTTTCAGTATTTGCTAATGCGAGTATGGTAAATGCAGTCATTTATCTAACATCTTCTATCTCCTTGGTAGTTTTCGGTGTAAGTTTTTTTTCACGGCTTCCATCTTTAATGACAAACATGTTGCAAGGTGAAAACTTCTCGTTATCCTAGGTGATCATATGAACGATAAATTATGTTAGGTGCATTTGTAAAAAGATACCTACGCTACGATTATAAACATACAATTATCATACCCTATGATCATCTTCTTGGTCAATGTCACCGATCAGCTTTCCGGGCCATAGAATCTTATATCAAATGGCCTCAGATATAAACTCAAATTGTTCATGTTCAATAGGCAAAGGTGTCTTTGGGATGATCACAGGTACACAAAGCTTAACTCACCCCCATCTGATAGGTAAGTCCGTTTCCTTATCCTTAGGAAGCAAGATACCAAATACAGTGGCGTCCCTTTGTCCACTATGGTTCAAAACATATAGGCAGCACTTTTTTCCTTTATGAGCACCAAAACCGCAAAATATGAGTAAAAAAATGTTAGTAGAAGAAATTGCGAAAAAAAATGATAAGAAAATAATTTTAACAATGCAATCAATTTGAACACTATCCCAGGTTCATAAGAGTAAAAATTGATACTAGTATTGAACAAAAACTTATTTCTGTTGCCAAAAATAGTCATAAACATCAATGCGATAATTACAATGCAAGTAAAAAAAACTGAACCAAAATTGTTACCCTTGAGAGTAGCTGCACGCATGCGCTCTGTAACGTCCATCTGGGAGGTCCTAAACTAGAAGTGGCCTCTGACCGCAGCTGCGCGCAACCACTCTATTACTTCAGTAGAACAATTAGCATAACTAACAACATATATATGGAAACAACTAATAATAGCTAAATAATGCACCCAAATATATGCACACAACGAACGACATTGACATGAATTTGGAATCCAAAATTAACACCCATAGGAAATCAATCAAGAACATTGTAAATGAACATCTGAAATCACGTTCCTAGATGAACAACTACTGGAGGTGCTTCCATTTTCAAAATAACCTAACAATGATTAGCACACTACCATTCACATACTTGCGGCAAATGAACGGGTGTGTTTGTGAAATGTATTCATTAATAAGAAACATCTTATGATGCTAAATTCTTATTATCTCATTCCTATTTTATAGAATACCTTGTTATCAAGAAGGTCTTTCTTTGGGTCACATGATCCGGATGCTGAAGGAATGAATATCCGACAATCTTTATTTGTTGGGTCAGACCATTTAGCAAGGAAATTGCGAGCATCCAAGTGTGGAGGAATAGGTTTACCCAATTGTCCTGCAAGCCACTCTGTTTACGCCTCAAAGAAGGAAACCAACCTTTCATTGAGGTCGACCACCTCCGTTGACACATGTTTCTCATTTAATGTTTATTCAAATGTTATTGTGTTTATGCTCCCATAGCTACTAGATGCGTAACGGCTAACATCAATATGTGGGAGAGCATTCTTCATCTTCACCATTGTAGGGCAACCTCTCCAACGACCCCCATGATATTTTTTCCCATTGCTTGAATGAGGATATCTTCTTTTCCTACTATCACCAACTCTCCCTTCTGTTTCTTGTCTAATTTTTTTTCTAATAATAAAAAAATGCGAGTCATTAGTAATCATTTGATATGAGAATATAATTAGGGAATGACTTATTTATTAAATCTTCTCACAATAGTTGGAGCTGCTCTTTTAACAGAATCGTTGGTGTAGGTAGATTATTTCTTATCCCAATTTGCTTCCAGGAACACCTCCGATCGGTCTGGTATGAAATTCATGCTCTCAACTTCCGCCTCTGCTTCTTCTACACTCCGACCTTGACTCATAAGCTCATCAATTTTATCCTCCTTTTTCCTCCTCTCCAATTCACTTACAATCTTGCGATTCCCTCCACTACCCGTATGATGGACGTAGTCCTTACTTGCGGCTCTTAACTGTGCTGCATCACTTTTAGCCTATATGGTCAATGATTAGTAAACTATATATCGATTGAAGAACATAATGTATGGGGACCTATATATCGACCTTGAATTTGGAGGTCATTCTATGTTTCAAAAATAGCTCCCACTCTTTTCGATTTATCTATCGATACATGGTCCATGGATGGATACCCAATTTTGCGTTAACGATGTACTATCGAGGCACCTTCGCCTTCCAATTCCTCCACTTTCCACCCGCATAAGTAGTACATTTCTTCCGAAACTCAATCATTTGATCGAAGCTCATTTTAGTCTATATATCCCAGTTCATCTATGGAAAGTCAAATTTATATGCCGTTAACCGCAAAATTTGTTAGAGAACACGAAATGATAATAAAGGAATGTGAAATACTTACAAGAATCTCTTCCCAAGAATATTTCTTTACGTGTTCTGGGACAGCTTTCCAATTATGCCATGTCCCAAAGCGAATTTGTCGTTGGAAAGCAAAGCCACAATATCTGGACCATCGGTTGCGCATAACCATGGGTTTAAATTCCTTGTCGAATAATATTTTTAGGGGTTTCTTTTTCTTGGTAGTAAGACTAACTTACACGTGGTTGGACCTCTACGCTGCAATAATCTTTTATCTCGAATTTGTCCAAATTATCCCCCTTGTCCTCGGTCGAATTCACTCCATGTTCATCCTCTGATCTTTTCAAGATAGATGCATCATCCACAATCTCCTTACTGAAGTCTTTATTTTCATATTCTTCAATTTGGGTCACACATTTCTCCTCAACATCATCTTTATGATCTATGTTCTTGAGAACCAATTTCTTCTTTGCCTTCGCCGTTTAATGCAATTGGATCCTTGTATGAGTAAAAGAAGGGAAGAAATCATAGTTGGACATGTAAAAAATTCCCGCTTGTGAAGTCAAGCTAAAAACACATTTATATGATTGGATGAAGGCAACACATGGGAGCAGAATAGAAAAGTTGGAAAATATGGATGGAGTGTTGGCAATCTACAGGATCTGATAAGGCACACACATAAGAACTAAATCCCTTTGCCAAATGAACGTAGCTGAACCAAGAAAAATTAAAGTTAGCTCCCTAGCCAAACCAAACAGCATACAAATTCAAACATCGTATTCCGAGAAATGAATTCTCCTACCGAATGCCTACAATTTTGTTAACATAATTATGCCCGATTCACGTGACATGTTTACAAAGTCAAGTAGTCCAGCATACTGTAATAATATCCTCCAGAACAAGTAAATGCAAGTCACTAAACAAATTATTGTCAATATAAAACTACGAAAACACTAGAGTGCACATAACAACATTAAAGGCATGGACAAAATTAAAAGTGATAGATTACGGTACTGTACAAATTTATGAAACTGTAGAGGGAAAGCAAAGCAACAAATTCTATTCTCCCTACTATAGTAAGAATACAATTGGCATCCACACAATAATTACACAACTAACCCTTTTTTGTGCTCGAAAAAATGAAGGCCAATGGTAGTTGAAGAAATTATATGGAATGGGAAGGAGGCTGAGACCGTCTATGTTGGGGGGGGAGGGGAGAAAATTCTGAAAAATGCTAGAAGGATGGAAAAAAGGGGAAGGAGTGAAATTTAGGGAGTACGTTTTTCAAAAAACATCGGTTTAACTTCCATGGAGAAATTTCAGCTACATGGCCCAGCATGTTCTTCGATACTGCTATGAATGAGGAGGGAATTTGAGAGTTGGATTTTTTAAAAAGTGGGAAGAGAAGGAGGGAAATTGGGAGGAGTAGGATTTGGGAAAAGTGGGAGGAGAAAGAGTGAAAATTGAGAAAATGTTAGAGGAGCTGGTAAAAAATTGAGAGGGAAATTGGTAGGTCTTCCTGTCCATAGATTAATATTGGGAGGGAAATTTGTTTCTCTGACCAAAAAAAATGTGGAGGTAAAGTACACATGTTCATCTTCATTGTAAATATGCATGACAATATATACTTGCTCTATTCATATTAACATGAATATGTAACAAATTTATATAAACTTTCTGAAAAATTCAAATTTCCCTCTTCAAAAAATATTATAACCATCGATAATGTAATTTCTTTGTATTTTTCTTAGTGTCTGTTATATATATATATGTATGTATATATGTACATATGTATTCATATATATATATATACACACACACATATGTGTGTGTGTGTATTTATAAATATACACACACACACACATATATATATATATATATATATATATATATATATAAATGTAGGTATATATACATATGTACAACAATATATATATAGCCGGAATAATGGCGAAAAATGAAGAGTTGACCATGAATTACTACAAGTCAAATAACACATATCTTTGCGGAGTAGTGTCTGATCAACCGTCAGTTGTACAATACGTCCACCTTCAGTCCAACGGTGCACATAGAATGCCTAACCAGTTAAGGGTCGCTTAAAGTCCAACACTTAGTCATTTAGTTTAGGTTAATATGTACGTTGGCTAGTTTTTGATAGTCCGTTACTTGTTTAGTACGTCTACCGTCACTCGACCGGTTCACACAGAATGTTTGTCAAATTATTTTCCAATGTTTGTTCGACTCTTCAATTTAGCAAATATGCCCGGCACTAGTGTAGGTGCTTATGTATGTTGCAAGTGTTTGACCATCCATCAATATATATATATTACGAAATTAGTCAACCAGAATACTTATTTAGTACGCTTACTAGTGTTTGACCGACCATTACTTGTGTAGTACGAAGCTAGTCAATTCAAATACTTGTAACAAAGCTATTCAATTGAAAAACTTATGTAGGATGAAGGTAGTCAACCAGAATAATTTTGCAGTACGTTGTTTAGTGTGTGACCGACCGTTACTTGTGTAGTACGAATGTAGTCAACCCGATGACTTGTGCATTATGCTGACTAGTGTTTGACCAACTGTTACTTGTGTAGTACGAAGGTAGTTAACCCAAATACTTGTGTTGTACGTTTACTAGTGTCAAACCTGCCATTGACTATTGTTTGACAGGCAGTTAATTATTGTTTGACTGGCCGTTGACTGCTATTTGATCGACCGTTAATTGTATGACCGACCGTTACCTTGCAAAATACTTTGAACGGTGTTCCCGAAACATATTAGACCAAAAATATGTTCTGCTACGTACTAGCAGAGTACTGTCGCGTGTTGCATGATTTTCTTAAGTTATGTCAATATATATATATATATATATCGACATTTTGAATGAGAAATTTATGCTTTAAAATATATTTTATAAAATTGTATATGGTGTGTCCATTTTATATAGTTATTTTGGGATCTTTTGTACTCATTTTGGTAGCCTTTTATGCTTTAGATAC
>JAULKM010159505.1:0-16533 GCA_032355605.1 Rubia tinctorum
ATCTACTTAGTTGTATTTAGTGAGCATATTGGGCTTAAAAATAGTATCTTTGAGAGGTACGGCGACGACCTCCCAATTAACCCTAGAGGATGATACTGATAAGGTGGGATTCGATATTTACAAATCTAAACATAATTCACTTATCTCTTCCCTTATATGCAATGACATATCTCTATGTGATGAACTTTTTCAACATGATGACTCTTGCAGGACTTGTGATGATGAATACCTTGATGAGTTCCTTAGTGAGTTCCTTGATGATATTGATGAGAGCGATAAGATGAAAATGCCTTGAGCTTTAATTGTGATGACCATGTTGATGATATCTATGCTATGCATGAGTTCAGTGATGACATTTTGATTTTGGATTGTTTTTTCTATAATCAGTAACTTGCAGTAGTCTATGGATGGTGGTGACCACCTTCTAGTCTCGAATACATAGCTAAGGACTCAACATTGTCTAAGGATGGACATAATCTCTCCGTGGTGAGAAAATAGCGTGTTGGTAAGGGTGATCTTTGTGGAAACCTCTTCATCTGAAGTATACCGGATCACATCATCATCCGGTCTAAATAATTCAGAACGTTAAAGAAACAACTTAGCATCTTCCTTGCATGGAAACAATTTCTTCAAGTGTGGAATGATAGGCAAATACCACAAGACCTTAGCCGGTGTCTTTTTCTTCGATGTCAACCCCACTTCTGCACCAACAACAATCTCACCATGCTTCAGCTTGTACCTAGACTCACCATACACTAGACAATTTTCTTAGGTGTCATTCTCCTTTCTTAGGTATGATATATAATCGTTGGGGCATCCGTGGATTTTTAAAACTCCAATCCTATGGGTCAAAGAACCCTTTTTTCTTCCCATGCCCTATCAGGCATTAGATTACCTTCGGGTAACAATTCCCTAAATAGTTCAAGAGTCTTTGTCATACCTTTATCCGTCCACCAAAATTTGGTCTTCAATGTCATCAATCTCAGAGTCACACTCAGTACCGAATTCTTGGAGCTAGTATACAAGGAAGGCCTTTTTTCATTGTGCAACACTTCTAGAACCTCAGGTTTCCCATCGCATTCTCTAGCTATATCCTCCACCATCTCATCAAATTCATCGTTTCTATCTACATCACCGACCTCCGTATTTTTAACATGTTCTTCCCTCACTACCTCTCAATGCCACACCCAAGAGGTGTAAGTTCTTTGAAACCCACGAATGAAAAGATGTTCGCCTAACTTCTTCCTCCTCAAATATACGTGATTCCTACAATCCTTACATGGACATCATGCATGCACCACGCCATTCTTGGATGCATGTTTAAATGCAAAAGAAAAAAATGATTCCACCAAAGGAAGGTAATCAGGCGAGTTCCTAAGTTCATGACCAAGGAGCTTGGTGCGATTCATTAGCACCAACGTATGACCTACATTGAAATTGCACATCAACACATGCATTGCCCAAAAAACAACCTAAACCCTAATAATTACTAATCCAACAACTTTCAACACTTAAAATTACATCCAATTACATATTAAGTACCTCCACAAAATTTACCCATTCATATAAAACATAACCCAAATATTAACCTAAACCATACACAATAAATTCAACACAAGTCACTCCTACCTTATGAATGTATAGACTTACCTTACCCAATTAGTTTCCCCTTGAACAACCAAAGTTGTTATCCATTCCAAAATTTTGGGTTTAAACAAATGAAACATGTTTGAGCGAAACCAATTTATTAAAGTACTAACTAGTTTCGAGCTTGAAACTAGTATTTTGGGCCCTTTACGTCTAGTGAGGAAAAGCTTCCAAACTCGGAACTTGGTCTAGATACTCTTCCGAGTGCAGAAGATGTTTAAACCTTCACAAACGGAGGTAACAACCCTTTCAAAATTTGGAACACGGTCGGATCCTTGGTTCTGAACTCAGAGCAAGCATTGATCAAAGCCATTATGTCGGATCTGCCTTTAAATTGGGTCAATTTAAGGTGGTTCTTAAATGAAATGCCTTCAACCAGCATCAATCAAAGGCGGTTTGAAAAGAACCACCTTAAAAATTGATTAACATCCTGGATGAATATCGTGGGTCCGAAATTCATGTGTTCCAAACTCGGAATAGCCTTAGGAAGTCGATTTTAAGAGGAAAAACATGCGAAATTGCCTTCTACTAGGCTACTTTAATTAGGCTACTTTAATTAGGCATCCTTCACTAGTGGTTTCCTTGAAATCAATTTCACACGACAGGTTAACATGTGTTTCATGTTTTTATTACTTTGTCTAAAGGGGAGAGGGTTACCCTTTTCCCCCCACTATGACAGTGCTTATCTATAGGAATTTGGGGATTTTGAAACTCACGATGGCAGTTGCATCATCTTTAGAAGACAATGAGGATGAAAGTAAGGGTAAGGGTGAGGACTAGGGTAAGGGTGAGAGCAAGACTCGTAAAAGTAATATTTAGTTCTTTAGACTTTTCGAGCCATTTCAATTTGTATAGTGTGGGTAAGAGAGAATTTCTTGGTTTTGTCACGTCTAAGTTGAATTACTTGAATTATAGTGAGGTGATAATTGCATGTTGGAATGGTTTGGGGAGGTAGGATATTGTGTTGTTAGGCTGATTATTAATACTTGTGCAAATGTTTTTTTGGGAGACCTTACTGTCTAGATCTTGATGGGTGGTCATTTCCTAAGTTCCACAGAGAGCATGAAAGATTGATTATGGTACACAAATCAGGGAAGTTGATGGATGATGTTTTGAAATTGTATGCTAGGTGGTTGAGGGAGAGTGTATTTCTTTGAACTGATGCTAGGTGGCAATGAAGTTTGGATTGGATCTAGAACTTCCAGCCTTGATTCCTAAACTAGGTGAATTCAATGTAGCTACTTGGGCTGATTACAACAACAAAAAAATCGTGCAAGTTTTGTTGTATCTCCTTGGCAGACTATTTGAAGGAGAATTTAACATCATATACAAGAAGTGGTGGAATGAATCTGTCCTTATTCCAATTCAATCTTTTCCAGGGGTGTTGAAAGGACTCATGACTACAAAAGGTGTGTGTTGTAAGATTCATAGCTAAAGAAAGGGGAAAATGAGTTGTGTTATCTGCAGCAGATTGTGTCCTTCCAAATTTGTTAAAATTAAAACGGAAGAAAATGTTCCTCGTGGATTTAATTGAAAATTAAAAAAAATGATCCACCAGTTGTTCAAATAAAAATTACAATCCTATAATGCCGATGTTACCCCTAGATTTCCTTGCGAAGAAAAATACGACCCACCTATTCCTAATTCAGGGTTTTAAAAAAACAAGGAAATTGTTCTGTAGGCTATCCTTCAATATTTGAAGGAAGAAAGTAGGAACCCGTTGATACCGGTTACCCGACTAGTATGCATCGAAAGAAAAAGAACTACCAAGTGTTGAAGCCTTAAATAGAGACCCAGTATCGAGAACATGGGCCACGTGTTATAGAATGTAAAACTCACATTGATGGTGGTTGTGTGTATTGATAAATACAGGTGAATATAAAAGGTATGTCAGACAATACATGAGGAAACCCTAGATTATTAAATTCCTTATCTATCTACCACCCCTCCCCTTCAAATGAAAAATAGGATTGATAACAACACAAATCTTGAATCAGAGAAATTAGAACTATGGTAAAATGAGATCCTAAGTGAAAATTTTCCACAAGTTGAAGATCATAAGAATCATGGAAGACCTTGAGCTTGTTGGAAGCTACAATCTCTGAACAAAATGATAAGCAACATTAATGTGCTTAGCTCTCTTATACGGAATGAGATTCTGATCAACAAAAAGAGCACTACTATTATCAAACAACTACAGAGAAGGTGCGAAATACAACACTAAAAAATCTCAAAGAAGATTCATCTACAAGGCTAACTCATTTGTTGTGTAAGCCATAGCTCAACACTCATACTCTAAACTCGAACGGGAGACCGTGGGCTACTTGTCACTCCAAAAAACAAGGTTGCAACAAAAATATATGGCATAACTATAAGTAGAATGACAAATATCCAAACAATGAGCTAAATCTCGTTCAGTGTATCCAAGAATGGAAAGAATACTCGGAACCAAGCGAAACGATAGAATTAGTGAAAAGTGTCACACACATAATCTAAAATCATAGTAACACCTTGAAAATGGTCATCTCTAGAAGCTGCATAGACTGAATGGTCGTATTCAAAACATAGGATAAGTTAATGCGAGTGATAGTCAAATGCCAAAGAGTGACAAAAGAATGATAAATGATAGGATTACAAGAAGGAGCATTAGTGGAACTAAATAACTAAGAGCACAGTGCTAAAGGAGTGGAAGTAGGAATTGCATCCAACCTACCAGCATGATGTAGGTTATCATGAGCATATATGGCAAGGTGTAACAATAAACAATCTGATGTAGGACAACCTCCGACCAAAGGAACTACTACAATGCGTAATGGAAAAGACACGATGAACACGATTGATAAACTGACAATTAAGAACAAGATCATTACTAGTCAGAATTATGTCATCAGCATACACCAAGTGATAAAGAAGATATAATCTCCGAACAAACACAAAAAATAAGTATATGCAAAACTACAAAAAATTCCAAGGCGGAAAAGAAAATAATTGAACTTTTCAAACTAGGAATGAGGAGCCTGTATTAGACCAAATTTTCAAATATGTGATATGGAAAAATAAGATCATTGCAATAGATGGATGCTCTATGCATACTAGTGAATAAAAAAATTTATTTGGACAAACATTTTGGACATCCAAATGATGAAAGGGCTACTTGCACATAGTAGCAAGAGACAAGATAGTATAAGTAGTAGTTGCCTTTGCAATTAGACTAAAAGCATAATCATAATCAAAACTTGGAAGTTGAGAGAAGCTCTAAGCAACCAATTGCATTTTGTGATGTTCAATAGAATCATCCAAGCAATACTTTGAATGACACATCCATTTGGAGCCAACAACATTGACACCTGAAGAACGAGAAAACAGATATCCAAGTATACTAATTCTGAAGAGCTGTCATTTCAGAATCTACAGCGAAAACCCTTTTGGGATCCTTTAAAGCATACTACAAAAAACTTAGAAAGAAGAAAAAAATAGACACCAGAGATATGATATTCCAAAAACTTCTTAGGTGTGATAGAACAAAAGCGAGAATGAGTAGTCAATGGTTATAAGGTTGGATCGAATGGGTATATCTGTCGAGATAGAACTAGCTAGTGAGGAAGAATCAGGCTGCGTATGATTATGGCGAGAAAGCTTGAAGCGAAGAACAAGCCGATGGTGAGGAGAATAATGAGGTAAAAGATCTAGCCAATAATGCAAGTAGCAACTAATGACTGACAACATAGCGTCCATGACTGGATCGGTTGTGCACAAACACCAGAAGATATGGTTTGGTGAGGAATGAATCATTATGAATTGGTGTGATACGAAAACTTGAACATGACACTGACAAGTAGATTTGAAAGGAATCAGAGTCTAAATCAAGAAAAACCAAAAAATGAAGAGGACAAGGACAAGGACAAGGATCCGAAAATGAACGACTAACAAATGGAAAATTAGACTCATCAAATCAAGCATAACGAGTACCATATTCTTTATTGGTTGTAGGATCAAAACACTGGAAGGTCTTGTACTGAGAACTATATATAAAAAATTGCAAGATAATATGCATGGATAAATCTTACTACTTGTGTAACGGTGCGGAAAAGGAAACACCCAAAAACCAAAAGGATGTAAATTACATTATGAGGGGGCAGTTGTGCACCAGGGAAAGTGAGATTGTCCAGAAAGCACGAGAGTAGGAAGAAGATTATTAGTAAAAGTAGAAAAAGAGAGCATCAGTCCAAAATGAATAATTCAAACCAGCGTGATAATGCATAGAAAGTACTATCTTAGTTATGTGATTAAGCTTGCATTCAACACGATCATCCCATTATCAAGTTTAGTACAAAATATTTGAATAAAAATGCATGCTAAAGAAAAATGATATTGCGTGCAATGATTAATAATATATGTATCACCATCACTTTTAAAAACTTTGATCCGAGAAGAAATTTGATTCTCAACCAAAGCCTCAAATAACATATACACATCAACAAATCTTTTTAACAATGGAAAGAAATTATAGTGGGAACAATCATCAACAAAGACTACATAATAATGATAACCCTTACAAGATCTACGGGAGAAGGTCCCCAAAGATCACAATAAATTAAATGAAGCAAATGTGGTGCACCTTTATTGTTGTCAGCAAAAGAAAGACGCCCTTTAGCCATTTCACAACAAGGACACCAATCTTGCTTAGGCAATAAAGTAGTAACGGACAATTAGCTTGTCTTATTCAACAATGAAATAACACAATGGGGGAAGAAAACCTAGTATATTAGAGAAATCTCCCTAAGACTGCTAATGGTTGCATCAATCTAGAAGAACCTCGTTCCAATAACTTTTAGAATCAAATTATAATTATTTATATTTTTAGATTCATATTTAAAGGTTTTTAAAGTTTTAGGAACCTTGCTGCAATATATAACTACAAACATCGAATCACCCCAATGGTTATATTAATTATGTAACAACCCCGTCTGATGGTTAGGTGGTGTATAACAAAACTTTGTAAATATATTATTCCCAAGCTCATAAAAGGCTTTGCATTTATTAGATTAAACTAAAGAAAGCACCACCATAATCTAAGGCAAAGAAACTTCCATCACTATGTTTTATTTTTATATCATAGATGTGAATTTTTAATGTTGCGCATTATCATTAAGACGAGGTATTCAATGGTGTTGTTACAAATTATCATAATCATGATTAATAGTCATCATGAATTAGTGATCATCATGAATTGGTTGTCGAATGTTTTCCAGCTCTTCATTAAAATTCAACCCGAATTTGGCACGATACATGCTCTATCTCATCATTAAGGGTTATAACATATTTATCTTGGCAAATTCTCAAATCTAGGACTCACCCTTAAGAGTCATTACCATTTTAGCATAGATAATGACCACATTGTGATTAAGTTTTAGTAACCGTGGTGAAATGGCACGGTAAATGTTTAAATTTTCATTAAAAGTCAACAAGAAATTTGCCCGACACGTGTACAAACTCGTCATTAATATTTATTTTATATTTAGCTTGGAAATGCTCGAATCCAAGATTAAGAAAAAAAATACACATCACTTTGGATTAAAAACAATCATATATTAATGGAAATATATAACCAGAAAAATAATTTCACCTCCGGTATCGAGTGCCCTAGAAATGGGAACGGGAGTTAGAACCTTGTGCCTAAATGAAACTTCCTATGAAGGTAGAGCATGGCACATAATGCCACTTCAACATGTTGGAAGTGCTTGTGTTGGTTAGGCTGAAAACAAATGCATCAGAGATATTGCCCATTGATTTATAGCCGCCACCTACAGTGTCAATCTCAATCAACTAGAGTATTCATAGTCTTTATTAAACATTGTGGGCGACAATTTGGGAAGAAAGATCAACATCTAGCTCTAATATATCATACCAGTCTTATTGGATGTCGGTGTAATTAAAGTAGAATAAGGATCTTCTTCTTTTCCTTTCTTATTTTTCAAAAGGCACTACGGTTTTAATTTGGGGGATGGGATGACTACTAAAAGATATCTTTGTGCGAGTTCAAGTTGTATTTATTTCCAAGCTGTTCTAAGGATACTTAAACATCCAATTGTGAAATGTATTTGTCCTACTTTTCGCTCACTCCTTTCGAGGTGCTTGTGAGTCTGAAATTAAAAATATAATGTATTAGTTTCGTGTCACTATATTGTATTTAGAATAAGTTGTTTAAAATTGTGCAGTAAAAGTAAAAAAAATCGCACAAATAGGTGCTAAAATTATTTCATACAATGGAGTTTTTCTTTTCAAAATATAAAAAATATCAATGTAATATTTGTAGGAATAGACATAATAAAAACAAAAGCATGTGCTCCATTTGCCCCTTAGTCTTCCTCTTACTTTCCTTATTCTTTCTGTTCCAGAGTTTTTCCCTCACTTCGTATGTTTCGACTTTTGGTAAAATTCAACTCAATCTCAGTCACTAACTTATATTACTTTATTTTGTTTGCCTTTTTAACTCATTCACCACTACTCTACCCTAAGTGACTCTCCCATTGATACAATTGCATTCTACATTTCTATGGAAGACTATGGGACAAATGATGTTACTTTTTTTCATTCAACTTCAAACATTGAATGCAATTATCAGACCATTTAATAAATGAATCAAACTATGTAAGTACATCATCGTACTTGTCTTCCATGTTTTCACTCTTATCTCGTCTTTCCTCCATAGCTTCCATAGTAAATCGAGTGACACGATAGTTAAAGGGAGACTTCTCCATAACCTCATGCCCTATACTAGTTGCCAAAAACTTTGGTGGCTTTTCATATTGCATTGAGATTTTCATGATCTCTTCAAATATCCTAGCATCAAACACATTATCAAATATTTTGTTGCTGTCTGCCATGAGCACATCCTAAGGTAGAAGAAACTATATAGTAAAATCTAATCTTTTTGAAAATTTTCGGCCAATTTTTATTTTAAATAAATCACATCCCTCATAGAAAATGTTTGTCCCGTGTTATTTTAAATAGTGAGTTTTAGTTGTCAATTTCTTTTTTGATTTGGAAGACTTAATTTTGTCAGTGGGTTAATTAATACTTATTGATCAATGAGAGAAAATAATACTAGGATGTACGTGACATTTCACCAGTTTTCATAAAGATTGGTGCAATAATGTAACAAATGTATTTTTAAAAAACAAAGATTTGATAGTCCCTTTCAAGAGCAGATGGCCAATAATCCCTACTTTGCTTTAATACCAACTTATATGAATCTCCTAGTGAAGATCTTAATTTTTCATAATTATTTAAAGCACCCTTCAATTGATGAATTGAAAGAATATTATTTTTTGAATAAGCTACAGTTGAAAGTCCGAGGTTGAAAGATATGGTTTCAACTTCAGCATCACAAGGCCAAATTCAATGAGGGAAACATTACCCGCAAGAATGATGGGAAGTGGCAGCAAACAGCTAAACTGCTCAAGATTCTGGGGTCTCAATGTATAGATCGAAAGAAACCCTAATAGGTACAAAGTTATAAGGTAAAGAAATAAATTAAAAATATTTTATAAATTATAATTGTATGTAATAAAAACTGTTAGGCCCCTATTTATAGAGTATAGGACTGGGAAATGAACCAATTCTAATATGGTGTTGTATTTACATCATAACCTGATCCAATTATGTCCATGATACCACTATGACTAGGTAAAACCTTACAATAGTAATTAAAACTCAGCATATACCATATATATAGGTATAGGTGAAGTACCCCCACCTATATATCGAGAAATTATTTTAATTAATCCAATCAAATATCTGGAAGAAAGGTAAGCCTACTTTTAGTAGTTGATGAATTTCCATTAGATAACTGAAAGAGTTGTAAATAATGTAAAATATAATCTAGGGTTCTCTTCTAACTTGGGGCTACAAGACCAAGCGTACCACTAGGCCTAATAGAAAATTTAGTTAACACCTAAAATTTTAAACTGTTCATGAAACACACACAATATACAAGGCTTCTAGAAAGTCCTAGGAAACCCTAGAATATTAAATTCCTTATCTATCTATTACCTCCTCCCTTTTCAGCAAAGCGTAGCTATGAAATCTTAGATCGGTAAAATTAGAACTATAGTCAAGAGAGACCTTAAGTAAAAAAATTCTGCAAGTTGAAGATCAGAAGAAGCATGGAAACCCTTGAGCTTCTTGAAAGCTACCATCTCTGAAAAAAATGATAAGCATTATCAACGTGCTTAGATCCCTTATGTGGCATGGGATTCAGAGAAACAAAAGAGCACTAATATTATCAAACATCAACATAGAAGGTATGAAAGACGACACTCACAAGTCATATAGAAGATCAATCAACAAGGGTAACTCAGTTGTTGTGTAAGTCGTAGCTCAACACTCATACTCTAAACTCGAACTAGAGATCACGGGTTACTTCTTGTCACTCCCAGAAACAAGGATGCCACCTCAAGAAAATGGTATAATTATAAGTAAAATGAAGAATATCCAATCAATGAGCCCAATATAGATCAGAGTATCTAAGAATGAATGAATGTTTGGAACCAAGCGAAACAACATGCATAGTGGAGAGTGTCATGCATGTAATGTGAAATTCTAGTAGCACCTTAAAATGGTCATAACTAGGAGCTGCATAAACTGAATAGGCATAATCAAAACATGGGATAATTTGGGATGAGTGATAGTCAAATACCAAAGTGTTCCAACCAAAGAATGATAAAGGATAGGATTACCAAAAGGGGCACTAGTAGATCTAAGTAACTAAGTGCATCCTGTGAAACGAGTGGAAATAGGAATTGCATAAGATATACCAGAATGATGAAGGATATCATGAGCATATATTGCATGGTCTAAAAATAAACAATCTAATTTAGGGCAACCTCCAACCCAAGGGACTACTGCAATGCATAATGCAAAAGTCACGATGAGCACAGGTGATAAACTAAGAAATACGAAAAACATCATTGCAAATCAGAATAATTCATTAGTATACCCCAAGTAATGAAAGATATATTAATCACAACAATAGAAAACACCTATTATCTCGGTTTGACAGGGGTTTTTACCTGGGGTTTCAGCCATGAAAAAATTGAGGTAAATGTAGTTGTAGAAAAAAGTGTATGTTTTTACCTCGGTTCGTAAATGAAGTAAAAAAATATCTTTTACCTCGATTTTCCAACCAACATCTCCATGAAATAAGCGCAACGTCGTACATCGCATTAAGCCCAACGTTAGGATAACATAGGTGCAACATCGTTTAGAATCTCGCCGGCCAATTAGAGAAACGACATTGGCCATACAAACAACACAAACGATGTGAGAGGAAAGTCATGCGACGTCGTTCTCGCCGACATCGTTGTACAGATAAGCGACATTGTGCACTGCAAAACACCCATGTTGTGTGAATGCTGACGTGGAAAGGTAAGTAATACGACGTTTTTTGGCAAGTCGATGTCGCTAAAAATTATCACACATTGTTTCTACATACGACGTCGTTTTTGCATTGGATGATCACATGTGTATGCAACGTCGCGGAATAATCTTGGAGAGAATAATAATAAATAATTACTTGATGAAACAAACAATTGTTCGTCGATGGCCATTACATGTTATTTAGCATTAGATTACTCAAACATCCTACAACATTCAACTATTATTCAATGCATGTGGGAAAATTAACAATGACATGTTAAATTCAACATAACTATAACATATATTATAAATACTTGTTACCATATATAATAATATAGAAGGTTGATATTAAATTTAAACATAAACTGTATTGAACTTCCATATTGTCTACGTTGTAAGGCATTAACACTTTTAGGGGGACTAGTGACAAGTCATGCATCTACAATCCATCAATAATTGTCGTTGCCCTATTACACCCGATACATAGGAGAAAATATTTATGTTAGAATTTGACAATCCATTTATGAAAAACACATAATATAGTCATAATTAGATGACGTGAATGTCAACTTGTAATAAATGGATATTGGTAAAAGCGACGTCGCAAACTATAGTGATTGATGTTGGCAAGGTCGACCTGCGTGGGACGTCGGTCATTTTAGATATTTCATGTTTTTTATTGACATGTGTGAGGTGGGTCTTAATTCGGCTGTTTAATGCAACTATCGACTATAATAGACCGATGTCACACATTCATATTGTGTTCATACGAATAAGTGTTTAGTGTACACAATCAGCACTAATCTAAGAATTTTTCTCATTCCTTACAAACATGGCATCATCTTGGAAACAAATACAATTTACACTACATAACATGAAACACAATCATCATACATCATGAAAATGTACAAGCTCTGATCAATGACAAAAATAACATGTAGAAGGTATGGTAATTAAATTGCTAATTTAACATTATATGTATGGAAATTAACTCAATTAATTTGAACCTGGAGATGCTCCATCATCGGATACTTGTTGATGTTTAAGGAAAACAAATTGATTGAACTCTTGAATTATCGTTATGGTGTGAATGAAGAGGATAGTGTAGAGTAGGGTTTGGAGAAAGTTTGTTAAAGATGAGAAATGGGTCATGGTGCTGATATTAATGATTTGAAGTTTTGGGTTGGGGGAAAATTTTGGTGAAAAATTTTGGCTCAAATTTTCATTTCCCGTTGGAAATTTCATTATGACCGATGTCAGATTCTGTTTAATCGTTCATTAGCTTAAGGAGACAACCATGTGTCATCGTACACAAGGGCTAAAGAGTAATTTATGAAAAGTGTTGTACAATACTCCATGTCAAGAATGGGGCCCCATCCATCAAACCTTTTGATCTGAGATCAGAATGACACTGTCAAGAAAATATGAATAAAAAATGTTATCAACAAATTTGCATTTAGACTCCTACAACTTTCTTGGAGGGTCCTAAGTGTAAATATTAAAATTTTGTCAGTGGTCCTAAGCATGATACCGATCTTCTGAAAAAGAAAAGTTACCATCTCTAGTCGAACTTATAATAACTGAGAGTAACAAACACACTCCTCTTATATCGGTTCAGTGTCTCTACAAGTTCTTCCAAATAACCATGTGTATACTTATAAATAATCATCTACAATTTACTCTATACAACGTACTAATGCTTTCCAAAATATGGGGACGGAATTTTATTATATTCTTTCCCATAAGAAAACCAGGAATAAGAACTTTCATGTGATTCTATGTGGTGGATATTATCGTTCGCATAACGCTTATCTAGGTATTGATTGAAATACTAATAAAAATGATGGACGATTACCCCAGTTTATGTCCCTATAAGACAATATGCATAATCTGCATAACAAGCATTTAATCTTACAGCCGGGTGCAGAGTTATGACGCATTGAACATGCAAGAAAGTTTGAGCCATAGTGTAATTTTCCAAAGTTTCTTCATATGCTACCTGTGAATAATTTGGGCCCGTTACATTGACCCGTTCCTGCCTAAATCAAAACACCTTGGACCTGACAATGTGAATTAGATTAGGGAATCTCCAAATTGCATTTCCACTACTCCCTAATTCGTGGGGGACCTAAGTGCAAAAAATTAAAAGTTCACTCATAGTCCCAACAGAGATTCCAAACCGTTGCCATTCTCAGTCAAAATTATAATTCTCGAAAATGTTAAATAAATAAGCATGATCCCATGGAGACTTCCGGGCCAAGATCTAATCATAATATAAATGCGGGATGAATACCCCGGTTCGTTGATGCCTCAAACAGAACAATATGATTTTGAAAATGAGGGACGAATACCCCGGTTCGTTGATGCCCTAAATTTGAAAATTAAAATTTACAATTTTTCGCTTTTCGCCCTGTTCCACCCTTTTGGAGCGACCAATGCGTAAAAACCAATAAATTCGCCATTTGTGATAAAATCGATTACGATCGAACCAGAAATTAATAAAGTTCATTGACAATTTTAAAATTCAATACATATTTTTAATATATTATAAAGCGTTATTACGGTCAATTATATTTATTTTGTTCAAACGGGGGCTCATTTTCTTAGCTACTGGGCTTAAATGGTGAGGCCCAAAATTAGACATACCGACGTTGGTCATAAGCCGGCTCTTATGTCGGTCGGATCGATTAAGATGCGACGGCTTACTAGCCGAGTAGATTTCTCAAGGAATTTTTTAATAAACTTCTAAATGACGTAAAATTTCTTTCAATTTTTTTCATATACATTGTTATGTATATGTGTTGGGTTTTCTTCCTAATTCTAGAACTCTCCGTTGATGGAAGAGAGGGATGTTTCTAGGATGATGGGTGATGAATCTAGACTACATTCCAGAAGGCTCCTAGCATTCACTATGGTTGTTGGGGGAGATGGAAGAGAATTCTAGAGCTTGGTTGGTTTACCTATAAATAGAGGTGTTGGAGAAGAGTTCATCATTCAATCTCATCCACTTCATTCCATAGCCACTTCATTCCTGTTCGTGTCACACTTTTCTTTATTTTTCACTTTTCACCTTGATCACACATAGAGGGTAATAAGAAATTTTATTTGCATATGGTGTGTGCCTTATGTGTTCTATGTTGTTTATTTCGATTTGCTCCTACATATTAGGTTTCTAGCATTTGCGTGATTTATTTTAACCCTTTATTTTATGCGTCGTTGCTTGGTAGTTAGTCACACTTTGGCCTTTGTGAAGAAAGTGAGATGTCGTACATTCATATTTTTTCCTCTTCTATGAATACAATATCGTAGTTATGTCGTTAACCAATCTGTTTAACCGACATATATGCAACGTCGCATTTTCATATTGACTCAAATAATTAATTGAACCGATTTCAATCGGACTAATTTCTATCTATCATTATAGATTTCATCCATGACAATATGATTTTGAAGAATCATGAGCACCAAGTAAATATGGTGTGTTTAAAATGTGAAGATTTTGCAGTATATGAACACCAAGTAAACATGGTGTATTTAACATTAAGCGTTTAACATGGTGTGTTTAACATTAAAATATAGTTAATGTTAAATACATAGTTAAAACATAGTTATACACACCATGTTTCATTTGTGTTTAAACACTGCATGATTTTGACATTTTAAATAGTTTCCTTCGAGAAATCGTACTGTGCACAAACTTAATGTGCAATATTTTGTTCAGACAAGTCGTGTACCAATTAAGGTGAGAGATATTTTTTAGAACTTAAATTCTTTAATATTCTAATTTAATTATTACCAATTTCATTGACCAAATGCATATCCATAGTGATATAGATCCGTACTATTTGTGAACTTCATTAGGTGATATAATACGACATTTCGTACGTGCGTTAACCCAGAATCAGTTTCCAATTAACGAGTTCCTTCATGGAGAGAACTTGAACATTGGGGACACGCTCGATCTACTTTGACCTGGTTGATGGTTCTGCACCCATAGTTTTCAATGTCATCATCCTACCCTATTAGTACTTTGAATTTGTAACAAATAATGAAAAACATGAGTAACATTAAAACTATTTTTTGACTGTGATGCTTATATAATTTAATCTTGAATGTATTTGTTGAATGTTATTTTTTTTTGTCATTGAATCATTAATATTTAACCTACCATAGGCAACCACATGTTTATGTTACGATCATACATAAAACTATAACGGACTTTTGTGTAATGATTAGGTTGTTTCAACCATTCTTAAAATAGAAAATATTTGAGTTCACCAATCTTTGTTATTATATTGTAATTGTTCTCCGACAATATACTTAAGAGGTGAACTGAAATGGTTCACACAATCTAAAAATGATATCTTGATGTTTTTATTGTTTTACGGGTGAAATTATTCGTATTGGTTCTTGGCGGGATCATTTGTCATGCTAGTGGACTTACCTATTTTGGCCTACTGAGGAATGCGACGTCGTTACACATGTCAATCAACTGTTGACTATTGTGACGTACATGCGACATCGCACAACCGAGGCAGAAAACACAAGGTCCCAAAATGATGTCGTCTACAAACCGGTATAAATAAAGGGTCCCCCCGAATCAGTTTAAGCTTCTCATGTTTCCTGCAAATACCAAGAGTCTTTCCAACCCTTTCCTCTTCTCCTCTAATGAAGGTATGGATTTTTACTACTCTAGTACCTAAATTATGGTAACTGTTATTTCACCATGTTTAATCTATGCTTTTTGTATGGGTTGTATTTTTCGTTTTCTAGTTCTTACCCAAAAATTTTAGGGTGTTAGTGTTTTTACACACGAAGCACATTTTTCTTACTGTTTTGTAGGGTTTGTTTTAGGACATTTTTGTGTAATTTTTTTATCCGTACTGTGTCATTCTTCCCAGGATTATGTGTTTTTTCCTGTTTCTATTCCTGACGCATGCAAAATCGGCCTGCACGCCATTATGTTGATGCGAATGGTGTGCAATGTCGTATGTTCTTAGTTCATGTTATGAATGAGACGTCACCAGCATCTCAATTTATCAATTGGTAATACCGATGTCGTAACAAAGTCGCATTTAGGCATTTGAGTTTAAATTATATTTTTTTCTGCGACCTCGGTTTTGCACCAGTCTGTATATCGATCAAGATGACTAATCGGAGAAAACGCTGGTACATGTCAACTTAACCACTAGTTTAGACCGACATGTTCCTACGACACATGGCCGACGTCACACATTGTTTTCATAAGCCTATTTTGCACCAAAATTTGTCAATTTATATGCAGTAATAATGACCGGTAAAGGATCCTCTGATTGCCCCTTCTTCCAGGTATTTTATCATTTAACTTATATACTTACTAATACATACGTACACTTTATCAATATTTTTGTTTGGGTATTATACAAATATACCCCTGTATAATAAGGAAAGTGCAGATATAACCTCCAGTTAATTTTTAGTCCAAAT
>JAULKM010159515.1:0-16531 GCA_032355605.1 Rubia tinctorum
ATTTAGAGGATATTCAGTTGCCAGAATCTAGAAATGAGGATGTAGAAGAAGTTCCTGATAAGGAAGATGATATTCAGGTTTCTCAGCTTAAAAAGAAGAAGCCTAATCCTGTATTGAATGTTAAAAAAGTGAAGGAGTCCAAGGCTACGCTTTCTGGGACTGGTAAGAATAAGGAGAAGGTTTCTGTGAAAGCTAAGTAGTGTAGGGATGGAGCTTCCAGGAATTTGAAGGTAAGGATGAGGTCTTCATTTTCGAAAGACCTGGACCCTACAATTGTTGATGGTTGTTTTGGTAAGGTTGTTTGGAAATTTTTGAGGAAAAAGGTTCCCCTTTGAAGAAGGGTGTAGGAATGAAAGTCAGTGGGAAGCGAAGAGTTGAGGTTTCTCCAGCTGTAAAAAAGTATGAAAAGAAAGTAAAAACTAGATTTTTTGATGCAGGCCCTGATAATATGTAAGTTTTCAGTTTTATGGTTCAATTATCTTCTTTTTCTCATGGTGAGGTTTTTTTTGGGATGCTGATGTTCTATGTTGAATATGTTTTATTGATGGTTTTGATTTTTCAATATGTTTTAACAAGTTCTTGGACATGAATTTTTTAGAAGGTACACGGGTTATGTTGTTGGGTTTTCTGTTTTTGAATGAGGTTTTGGTTATGTATACATAGTTTTATATTCATTTCATTCGTCTGTCTACTTACTTAGGTTTTCTTTTTCATACTTTTTCCCCAGCTCAAATTTAAGAACACCTGCATGGTTTCAAAATTTGTTGAGGTTTTGGATGAATTGAAACCATCCCAGATTAAAGTCGTTGAACTGATTGGATTTGGTGGTTTGTTGAGGTTTAGGATTAAGCATGTACCTAAAGATTTGGTTCAGATTTTGATACAGAACTTTAATTCTATTGCTCAAGTCCAAGAGGTTGGTAGTGACAAATATTTACTAGATAAGAATGACATATTTGATATGTTCCAGCTTCGTATCTCTGATAAGGCTGTTATTAAGGTGAGTCATAAGGGTTTAGGTAAGGCTGCTTTTGCTAATGATAATTCCATTAGGTTTAGGTGGATTGAAAAATACACGATTAAGGATGGGATTATTACTGTGAAGGATTTATACAGTGCTATTCCAAATCTGTTGAGGCAAGATGAAATGGTTGAGTTTAAGCGTGTTTTTGTAATGTTTGCCTTGGCGTGTTTTCTAGCTCCTATTGCTCGTAGTGTTGCAGATTTGCAGATAGTGAATTCTTTAGAAGATGTTGATTAGATTTCTAGTTTAGATTGGTGTGGATTTGTGTGGAAGAGGTTCTGTGGGAGTATTTTTAGGGTCCAGTATTCGCAGAAATTCAATACTGTGAATGCATGTTTGATCATCCCACTTCTATCTTTCTTTTATCATTATCCAGTTCCGGGATTTAGTGATGTGATTGACCTTCCATTGCACCAACATTGGGATAATGAAATTTTGAAGAAGCGTTGTCATTTATCCATCACGGAGGTTATACTGGTTTCCTGAGAAGTAGTCATTAGTTTCAATTGAGTAAGAATGGAGTGTTGATTAGTGGTGTGTCGATCATAAAGAATCTTTCTACTGTTGCTGGAGCATCATCTTCGAAGAGCAGCAAGCGCCGTTTTATTGAGTTAGAGTTTCCTGTTGGTGTAGAGGTTGATGATGAAATTGAGCGGACTGCAAAATATATAAGTTTTTTGATTTATTGTTTAATGTTGGTGTTTTTTTACCTATTTTTTGTGCTGATGTTTTTATTTTACATGATGAGGTTCAGTTTTGTATGGTGAGTTTTTAACTTTTCAATCTTTTTTATTGTGTTGTTCTTTTCCTTAGTTTTCAGATTTTATTGAGGTTCAGTTTCAATCTTTGATGAGGTTTACTTTTTTCATGCTAAGATATATATATATATATATATATATATATATATATATAATGTTTGTGGGTTTTTGATATGTTATTGGTATTATTATTTTGTTTTAAGATGAAATGATGTTTATGTTCTAGTGATTCCTTTTCCATTTATGATTTGGTAGCCTTTAGAAGTTGCGATGAAGAAATTCAAGAGGCTTGTTTCAATTTCAAGTGACCAATTCGCTGAATCTTTTTATAAGATTAGTGAAAAGGGAACTGATAATGGCAGCCAAAAAGTGAAGGAAACAGGCAGCCAAAAACTGAATGAAGCATACGGTCCTAAGGGCAATGAAAAATGCCCCACTGTTCCAGTTCCTGAATTCAAAATGCTTCCAAATGACTATTTCTCGTTGTCTACACTTACTCAGATTGATGTAATGATCAAGGATGTGTTTGAGGAAAAGGCAAAGGCTGTTGTGGATGTTGGGGCTTATGATATTCCATCATTTGATCCTATGTTCATTAATAATAATAGCCAAGTGATGATGGGATTCTGGAGTTGTAGCATCTTTTTTAGGATATATAATGTTTACTTGATGAATGGAAGATTTTAGGTTATTTGTGTTGAATTTTATTTTGGTTGGTGAATTTCAAGAATGATGATTTGAAGTATGTATTTAGTTCCCTTTTTTTACCCGATTGTGATAGGTACTTGCAGTTCCTTTGTTGGATAATGAAGTTCAGTTTCTTGATGACGGCATTGTATGATTACAATGCTCAATTTTTAAATGATCAAGTTTGATTTTTTGAATGCACTTTTTCAGTTGTTGTAATCATTTTATTTAACTAGGTTTCTCGTTTCCAATAAGCAACCTCTTCAATCATTTTTTTTATTAATATTTTTGGTATAAGACAAGTAGTATCACTTCAATTACAATGCAATGCATGCACACAATACAAAGCTTATCAACTCTATTATTGTATGAATTTTTTGGGCCATATCATTTTGAACCCCAACCAGCATTTTAATGTTGTCCGTAAATTTATATTTCATTATTAATTTGGTTTACTTTTACAATTGGATTTTTGTTTTAGTATTTAAGCCCTTTTTAGGACGGCATACAATGATATGTTTTTCACGGAAAACCTAAATTTTCTCATCTTTCATGTAGAAATCCAAATTTTGTTCCTTTAACTCACGTACAGTATTGTATTTAAATTTGCCCTTAAAAACTCTCAAGTTTCTTATTCCGTCAAATCGAATGAAACAAAGCAAGCTCATATTTGATGGAGTTATAATATACCAACAACACAGGACCTCCAAGATCCAAAATTTCCAAAATCATTTGTAAGTCTTGAAATTTAAATTTTATTTTAAAAGTTTCAAAAATTCAAAATAAATTATTGAAATAAGGTTTAAAATTCAAATATATTGAATTTGTGAATTCATTACTATAAGAAATTATTCCAAAAGATCATATGTTCTTGTATTTTAATTTTAAAAACACGTGTAATTAAAGATTGAAAATAAATTAAGAGATCGTCTCATGTGAGACCGTCTTACCTTAAAATCAGGGATTTACAATAATTTAAGACAAAAGACAAACCAAATTTGGGGGTCCTAGAGTAAATTTAAAAAAATTGGTGCCAATAAAAAAAGCGCGAAAAAGTAAGAGGACTAACCTACAAATTGCAAAAAAATAATGGAAGGAAACTTGAGAAGAAAACGCATCTGATGAAGGCGCACAATGGAAAACATGCCACCAAAGAAAAACCAGTGTTTCAACCGATCTCAAACACTGTAATTCATCGATAAAAAGTTTTGAAGATTTTATCCTCAACATCTGAGTCTCCGATCAGGAGCAAAAAAATCAACGAACAACTCGATCATCAAGCAATCATGTTCGTCATTTAAAATTACATAATCAAATCGATTTCTTGAACAATCTACAATCAGTTTAACTGACCTTCATTTATTTTGCAGATCGGAAGATCAATTGATGTGTGAATAGAAAAACCGAAGATTCATCAACATGCCTTTTGAACAATGAATGACAAATTACTTTAGTGAACGACACAGTCAATCGAATCGAATAAAATTCTATAAAAGGTAATTTTAAAAACCGGAATCATCATATAAAACCTGATTCTATCTGCCTGTGAATGTTTTAGCTCCAGCTGCTTGCAAATATTTTGATGTCGACTGATCTTTCAACTCAAAAGGCTTGCAAGTGTTTTGAAATTGAAAATCGATGCTCTGTACTCAAATATATAGACAATACTGTATATCTATATCAAAGTGTGACATGAATAAGATGTTATGTGATGTTACTGATATAGAGATTGATGTGTTAATCAAAGTGTCCAATACTTGTGAATCTAATGTGAATTCTTAGTGAATATTGGCTGCTAGAATTAGTGTGTCCTACTATAAACAGAATGATTGACTTCCACATACTCAGTGATAAAACTAGATGCTCAGTAATGGCATGGGTAACAAATATTGGAAATCTGATTCAGAAACTGACCTGCATATACATCTATGTAATGTTTCTATTTTATGGATTGATGTTTTAATAAAAGTGTTTGATGCTTCTGCACCTGATTCATAAACTAACCTGCATATACTGCTATGTGATGTTTCTATTATATGGGTTGATGTTTTAATAAAATTGTTTGATGTTTCTGACCCGAGTCAACTGTTCCTGAAACTGATAGAGTTGATCTATGACTTTATAAACAAACTGAGTGATCTGTGATTTAAATGACAGATCTACCAGATGATTTACCTAATCTATTGGAGATAGATGCAAGAGAGTCTTTATAAGGAGTTAGAGCGAGAATTTGGGAAGAGATTGAAAAACTGTATCGAGCACATGCAACTGCCCTTGGATTTTGTGTAAGTAAGTCAACAACAAGACAATCAAAACAAGGAGTAATTAGGGAAAAAATTTCACATGCTCATGTGAAGGAAAGTCGATATCAAGAACTAAAAAACACATACTCTATAACCATACAGGAAGAGAAAAAGAAAATCAAAGGAGTTTCCAATGATCAGAACAGGATGCAAAGCTCAGATCAAAATCAAGCTTGTTGATGAAAAGTTCTATGAAATCAATCACCACTTCATTGAGCATAGCCATTAGTGCACAAGATCTGAATGACAGTACCTGCAACGTAGTGAAAGAAGAATTGAAAATGAGAAAGCAAGAGCAATCGAAACTGTGGAAAAAGGAAGGTCTCAAGCCAGCAGCAAGTTACAAGTATTTAGCATGTGTTGCCCAAGGAAAAGAAAATGCAGGGCACACTATGAGAGGTCACATTAATTATGTGAAGAGGTATAGAATGGAGACTATAGGAGGGGGATGCTCAGAATGTCATAGACAAACTTCATAAAATTGTTGCTGCTGAGGAATACTTTTTTAGAGTAAAGTTGGATGATGAAGGAAAACTAAGTGCACTATTTTGAAGGACTCGATAATGAAAGAAGATTACATGCTATATGGTGATGTTGTGTTTTTTGACACCAATTATAGGACAGACAATTATAATCTCATTTGTGCTCTGATTGTCGGGATTAACAATCACTGGAACAATGCAATGTTTGGGTACTCTTTTATTGGAGACGAAATGGCTGAAACTTTTGTATGGCTACTGGAGGTATTCAAAAAATCAAAGGGAGGAAAAATACCAGTGACTATATTCACTGACCAAGATTTGGCTATGTCAAAGGCAATTAAAGAGGTATTTGTATGCTCTGTTTGAATATTGATGTTTCAAGTTCTGTGTTTGACCTTTTACATTTTAGTGATGACGTTTTAAGTCTTCCATCAGTTTATTTCTTGGATCTAACATGTTATATTATTCAGTTGATGTTTCATTGAAAACCTCTAACCTGTTAAGTTATTCAGTTGATGTTCTATAATTTTTAAATTTATTTCCTTACCATTATGTGATTGGTGAATTCAATAATTTTATGTTCTAAATCATCAGCACAACCTTATTTAGGACACATGAGAAACCATTATTGGTATATGTACAATTTCTCTTAGATTTGAAACTGCAACATAACCATTCCTTATTTAGGACTGATGTTCCATTTGCAGTATATGACCTTTTTTGATAAAAAAACTATTTGATGATGCATGTGCTTTATTTGTTGTTGTTGTTTCTTAGGTAGTCAAAGACACAAAACATAGACCCTATTTGTGGCAACTGAAACAGAACACAATTAGTCACTAAAGTAAAGTAAAGAGTGATGAAGAATTTGGAATGGTATTTGACCACTGTTTGAAAGGTTGTGCAAATGAAGAAGAATTTGAAAGATGCTGTAATTCCATGATAGAAACCTACCAACTGCAAGAAAAAGAATGGTTCAAGTGCTTGTATGAACTCTGAGATAAATGGTATACTGCACTAAGCAAGAATTTCTTCTCATCTAGAACTCTGTCATTAAAACATAGTGAAAGTACCAACAAAGAAATCAACTTCAGTGCTTCAAAAACAACCAACTTGACACAGTTTTTTGCAATCTTTGGAAAAACTATCAAACGTTGGAGAAGCACGGAGACAAGCAGGGAGTACAGCGGATCAATAGGAAAACCAAAAGCATCAATAGAAGGGCCCGGATTGCTGAAGCATGCTAGGGAGATATACACTCTTAAAATTTTCAAGGACTTCAAAACAGAGTGGAAACTAGCGATGGCGAGTAAAGTGGAGAAAATATTTAATATTGGCTATGAAGATGTTTATGAAGTTAGCCTAGAAAACTATGAAACAAAGGTAGAGAAGGTTTATTACAGACTCAGGGATGGTAAAGTGGAGATCAAGTGTTCCTGCAAATACTTTGAAGAAGTTTGGGTGTTGTGCTTCCACAGCATTCGGGTGCTCCACTTGCACAACATCACAACCATACCTGAAGATTATATACTCAAGATATGGACAAAGATGACAAAGAAGGAAATATGGAACTGATTACTTGGAGGTTCATTATAACAAAACAATGAGAACAACAGTGAGATGAAAGGTAAGATACCATGGCGCCATGAGATGCTCTGAAAATACTAACATTTAGTGTTGAAATGTGAAGATAACATATAAATTTGTGGAACACAAGAGGAAGGTTTTAATAGGGATTCAACTATAGTGTGTCAGCTGCTTTCAATGAAAGATCAAGACAAAACTATTCATTCGGCCATAAACAATGCCAAGGATTCACCAACAAAAAGTGCTCCAAAAGTCCTAGATAAAAAAAACAAAAACAAAGGGAAGAAGTAAGAGGTTGAAAGGAAATCTTGAAAGGAAGAAGCCATGGAAAAAGGAGTTTGGGTCCAAGACTCCAAAAACCCAAATCATCTGAATCAGAGAACACCAAAGTTGATGAAGCATGAGTTCTGAACTTGCAGAACAAATTTGATGTTTCTGTATTGTTATGTGATGTTTCAACACTTTCATTTGATGTTAAATTTTTAAGAAGTGAGGATTTTGAATTAAAAATTCGTGCTCAACTCAGTGTAATACAGAAGGTTTATTATGGGAATCATTTTAAAGTTTACAGGTTTCTCTAAGTTTCTTTCTTTAGTACTGAAAGTTAATTTACAAGAATATGATGTTTTAACTAATAGTTGTGATGAGTTACAGATACCTAATGATCATTTTAATGGGACTTTACATTCAATATACCAAAAGTTACAACTACAAAATGTGACATTTTTTATTGATACACTAAACAACTACTAAAATTGTGATGTCCTAATTTTAAAACATAAAGTTTTATACATAATCAATAATGAAAAAAAAACTCTACAAATAGAATAATGAACGTTAAAGCATAAAAAATAGGCATTATTATCAACACCCTAAAACATCAAAACCTACTATTGAATTGTCATTGAATTACTTGAAAAAGTCAACATCAGATCAGAATTCAAAAATCAATTTTCAAATTCCAACCACAATTCTAAGCCACATAGGATCCACAATTCTAAGCCACATAGGAACATCATCTTGGCTGGAGTTGGAGCTTTTTCACCCAGCTTCATCATCTCAGCCACATAGGATCGAGTACCGATCTCAATATTACGGGAAAACCTCATTGACCGCTCAACAACATCCTACAAAAACACAACATTATTAACCATGAATTGAAACATCATATGAAAAACAACAAGCATAATATAAATAAAAAACTTACAGAAGGAGCTTCAGCAAGAATCTTCTCATCAGAGGGTAAATCATCAGGAATCTCTAACACTACATAGTGAGAGGTACTGCGGGCAGTGTTATGACCTGGTCTTGAATCTACACACTTTAATTTTCCCATCGAAGTCAAAGGAAACCCACTGTCACTCATCAAACAAGCATCAAAACCATCACTACCAATGGACTTACACATGACCTTAACATTTTTATCATCAAAGTGTTGGACTAAAGAGAGGTCAGTAGGCAACGAGACTCCTTGAAATGGAAATCGATAATGATAGTAGATCAAAGGCAAAAAAAACATAACCATTTACAGGATCAAATGGCCCATTGTTTTACCTTTCAACAGCATCACAAAACTTTTTCAGCACAAACCCAGACCAATCCATGCTCTTTTTCCACAACCCTCAACAGCTTAAAATCAACAATACTTCTAGATGTAGGATTAAGGAAATTACACATCACATACATCAAAAAGTACTTCTTAAAATCATCACCTCCCTCAGTTAACAAAGATAACATACCAAGCAACCTATCACATGGAATATTATCATTTTTATCAGCCCCTAGTTCCGTCCTCCATTTATGCCTCAATTTCATGTCCCTATTCTCTCCCTTACCAGTATTACTAACTTTTACAACCTCCATGTCACTTATAGGCAGACACATTGCATCATAAACATCATCCATAGTAATATAAAACTTATCACTACCTATGTGATGCAAGCGACTAATAGGGTTGAAGTTAGAAACCAGAAAGTGAATCACATTTTTGGGCAGAATACCAAAACTAATCTTCAATAATCCTTCAAATGCTATCTCAACAACTGACATGATCTATCCATCAATCAATAATTTCACAGGCTTTACAATCTTACCAGGGTTACACTCTGTAGAGTATCCCCTCTTCGAGCTGCAAAAATATCAAAAATAAATAAGCAACAATAAAAAAGATGAAACATATTTTAAAACTATACAAGATTTAAAATATATATATATATACACACACCTTGACGCATCATTAACAACCTTTAGAACTTTGGACTTCACAAGTCCTCCACCCTCCTCTCTAAACCTCTTGCTTACGACAGATTTCCCTTTACCAACAGATTTCCCTTTCCTTTTACCCTCCTCTTTAACCCTCTTACTTACGGAAACAATTTTGCAACCTTCCTCATCTTAATCATCACAGTCACCCTTCTCATCCGACCTAACTTCATCATCCTCCTCCTCATCATCAGAATGATCATACTTCTCCTCACTCACTGATTTTTGTTCTCATCATCATCACTAGAATTCTCCTCACTGTCATACTTACTACCATTAACATCACCAGATTTTTTTGAAACATCAACAACTTTCTCTGAATCCTCTTGCTTGTCAGATTCTTCACCTTCATCTAAATTTTCTTCACCTTCCTCCTCTTCATTGTCAGATTCATTATCACCTTCTCCACCTTCCTCGACATCATCTGTTTTTTCATCCTCACTGTCTGAACTATGATTAGATTCAAGTTCATCTTTATCTTCATACTCCTGATCACTTATCTCCTTTTCATCATCAATAGGACCATCAAGTGTTTGAGATTAGAAGGGGCGGTATTGAAGATATCCTTGACAAACAAAAAGAATAAAGACACAGTTAAATGAAGGAGTAACACAAAAATGTAAAGAGAATTGGTAATTTAAAACTGGAGGGTTAAAAAATTACCAGATAAAAGATGAGTGACTCCAGCATCAGTCAACATAGATTTGAAAAGAAGCTTTGACTTGAGCTTCTTTCCAGCTGAAGAAACATTTTCAACAACACCACCTATAGATATATTAAAACATCATGATCAAATTACTAAATAGAAAGAAACAAAAAAAATAAAACATCAAAGATAAGAATAAAATTATTAAAAGAAAAAAACTATTTTTACCCTTATTAGCATATTTTGAAGGCTGAGCAGAAACTTGATTGACACGCTCACCTGAATTGTATGAAACATCAAAGCGTAGTGGTAAAAGGTAAAGTTTAATTAATGAAACTTCAATAATCATAAAAATAAGCATGAAAGAGGAAAAGTATTTTTACTCTTCTTAGCCGATTTTTTTTTCAAGCTCAGCAGAAACTTGACTGGCACCCTCACCTGAATTATATGAAACATCAAACCATATTAGTAAAAGGTAAAGAGTAATTAATAAAACATCAAAAATCAGAAGAAAAAAAGTATTAAAATGAAAAACTATGTTTACCCTTTTTAGCAGATTTTTCCAGGCTCAGCAGAAATTTGACTAAACCCCTCACCATTAATTATGTGAAACATCAAACCATATTGGTAAAAGGTAAATAGTAATTACCAAAATATCAACTGAAAAATAAATCAAAAGTATAAATATTACTAGTTGCCTTCTCAGTTGAAGCAGATGTGACTTGATTGGAATGAACATTACTAGCACCCTCCTCTAAAAAACTTGAAACATCAAGAAAGATTAAAATAGGTAGTATCAAATTAATAAACAACCATATAATAAAATATAAAATTAAAATTTGAATGATACCTTGGCCCTCAGAATCGCTCTCACGCTCAACCACGATTTTAGCCTTACCACTCATCAGTTTGACCCGTTTAATAGCAACTTTCCTTACACGCCTTTTCCGAATATATTTTTGGGACAGAAGCATCAGGGCCTAGAGATGCTGGAATAGACACCTTGGCCACTTTCTTCTTTTTTGCATTTCTTGGGCTTGACACTAAAGGAAAAACAAAGCATTAATAAAAAAACATACATCAAAATTATAAAGATAAAAAAATACCTACGGTAAATGTCGGAGCCGTCAGACCACGAATCCTATCAGATTTTCTGATATGACCATCACAATCTAAAAAAAGAAGTAAACATAATTCATAGTATAAATAATAGTAGCACGCATACACATATATAAATATTCACAGAAAGTCAGAAACATTAATTAGAATGCAAGTTTAAAACTAGAATTTAGGATACTAAAATAAACAAAACAAATGATCATTAAAGAAATGTAAAACATCAATGGAAAACCTAACAACATCATTCTAAAAAAAGAAGAAAAAAATGTGCACATACAAAAAATGTGAAACCAGCACACACACAGAGCATCATATAGAAATAGTTAACACATACTACAGAAAACTGACACCATCATCACACATAGAACCACACGGTACAAAGCAACATCAATATAGGAACAGTAAATTCAATTGGAATACTTGTATCGTCAAATCCAAACTGCAAAGCATCAAGTAAAACCGGAAATAATAAAACCATCAACTGAGATATTTAAATCATCACTCCTATTGAAAATCACAATAGAAACACTATAATTAAAAAAATAAGCAATAACAATATAAAACATAAATAATAAGAACTACAAACACAACACACTTACAAAAGAAACATTAATAACAAAATCAGCATAAACAGAAAGGGAAGTCAATTGAAAACCTTAAAACATCATATTGAAATAGTAAAACATCACTTAAAACCCTAGACGACAAAAAAAAGACAAATATAGTAATACATTCAAATATTCCCGCCAAATAAATATAAACAACAGTAAACCTTGAGAAGAAGGCTTCTTCTTCTTCTCCTTTACATCGACCTTCGAAGAACTGGAAGGTTAGGAGTAAGATTTAGCTATTTTCAACACGGCTTCTTCTAAATTAACATAATCAACTTTCCCTGATCTTTTCTTTGACATCTACAAAACGAAAAACATCAACAATAATACACTTAAAAATGATCGACATCAATAAAAACCTTATAAAAAATATGTATATATATATGAAAAACCTTCAGTGTCACAATTAACTAATCAAATACTATAACAACTTCCAAGCGAACGGAGTAAAAACTGCAAAAATTCGACAGAAAACTCAGAGTTGACCGACAAAAATGCTTATTAAACAACGAAATCAGCAAAAATTAAAGATTATCGGCCATAAACACAAAGCTAGGTCATTGGTATTACTTGATGCAAAAGCGAACCGATTAGCAAACGAACAGAGAAGAAACTCCAATAATCGGACCAGAAGCTCCAATTTCACTCACATGCAACACGATCTGATGTGTTTTAAGGAAAGAAAATGGATGAAAGTAGAGAATTGCAGTCGGAATAACAAACCTAGGTCGCCAAAAGGGATAAGAGAAGAAACGAGCGGTTTTTGAGAGTGAAAGAAAATGTTAGAATGAGGGGAAGACGAACACATGTTGAATAGTAGGGGTAGGGTCAAATTTAATTCATTTGCAAATTAGTCCCTAAAGAATATGAAAACTATAATTGATACTCGTTCTAAATTAAGTCTCTATTATTTATAAATCAATCACTGGTCTCTCTACGAGATCGTCTCCCACAAGAATTTGTCTAAAGTATATTGTATTCCTATGATAGCGTATACGTATTGTGCTATCCATATATTAGATTAAGTGAAATTTAGTGGTTTAGACTGATTTCCTGAATGTTTCTACATTTTTAAGTGGAATTTTATTAAATTATATGAGTTCCTCTCTTAAAAAGAGCTTTCTATAAGTTATGGAAAGACCAATGTTTAAACCAAAGAAATTAAGATAAAATTTTGAATTTCATTAACTGGCTCATAAATTTATAACTACTGCACATTACATAATAAGTTTTTAATATTGCAACTGAAATACTTAACCTTTCTATAATTATAATTCAACTTCATCTTTTCATATGCCCATGAAAAGGCGATATTTCCAAAAAAAATGCCAAATTACATTTTTTAAATCCAGAAATTGAAATTCTTAGCGAAGTACTCCCTCTGTCTCATTTTAAGTTGCGCACTTTGACTTTCATCAGTTGACTTGAAAAATGTTTGATCATTAATATTTTTCATTAAGTAGATAATATTTATATTTATGTACCTATTCAATTCTAGAGTCAAGGTTAGAAAGTTTTGACTAAATAAATAGTTAAATTGCAGGTTGAAATGAGATTGAGGGAGTACCAATTCCTATATATGTGGCACATAGATTTCCTTAATATTAAAAGGCTAGTAGTTCCTCTTATTTTCTCTGATTTTATACCAATATGGTTGAGTAATTTTGCTGGCAAAGTATACACAAAAATTCTTATGGAGAGGATGAAGGTAATTATACCTTCTCTAATATCAGAAGAACGGTCCGTTTTTATGTAGAACAGAGAAATTTTGGATAATGTTTTTACAATGTAGGAAACGGGAAGAATTTTAAACCTTAAAAAGAGGGGTTGTACATTATTTCCAAATTATTTTTTATGAGAGCGTGATAGGGTATTATGGAATTTTCTAAACTCAATCTTAGACTATGTTTTAAGAGATTATCAGCATTTCATTTCAATTCAATTCAGTTCAGCAGATATTAAATTTGGTGAAATTTATCATAATTTAACCTTATTATTACTATTTCTCAACACACTTATTTTCAGTTCAGTTTAATTCAGTTCACTTCAATTTAATTTAATTCAAATTAATTTATTTCAATTTATTTCAGTTTAAATAATTTTTAGAGAATAAGGCCTCGTTGAATTTCATGAACTGTGTTAAAATATAGCGAATAATATTTCCTTGTCATGGATTTGATTCTTTTAAATGAATTTCCAGATTTAAAAAAAAAGAGTGAGAGGTTTTCAAAACACCGGAACAAATATGAATATACACAAGGTTACGTTAAAAATGCAAGGTGAACTGGGTTTTGATGCAGTGGTTAATCAATCCTCTCTATAATAGAGAGGTCCAACATTCTAGTCACACTCCCAGTAAGAATTATGAATATTTGAACAATTTCTTGCTAAGGATTACCCAGCGTTGTGCGACCTTGTCGTGGTCCCCAATGTAGTTTCTCAGTCCACATGTAGTCCATGAAGGTTCAATTGTCGGTGGTGGTGGTTTGATGGTGGTGCAGCAGTTGGGCGTTCTTCGGAGGGCGTTCTCGATTATTCAAATGGATGGAGTTTCAAGGGTTCACTAAGTTTCAATAGTTTCAAGGCTTCTCTGAAGTAGTATGTTTATATGTAATATAGTTGATTGTATGTTGATACTAATCCAGAAGCAAGAACCGTGCCAGCCTGCGTGTCAGATACATGGACCGTGTCATCCTCCGTGCCAGCTTCATCAGCACAGACTGTGCTACCAGCACGGGCTGTGTCAACGCCCGTGTCAACCGGCATACCTCAATTTGATCAAAGGTTCAAGGGATTTGTTTGGGATCCTCTAAGCGACATGGTTGGTCTACAACGAGGGCAAAAAGGAAACTTAGACATGCGGCGTTGAATACTTTGATTGTTCATATTCATGATGAAAAGTTGAAGACAAATTCAAAATTTCCTTGGATTAATTGTTCAAGAGAGTTTCGAAATAATAAGACATCACTGAGAACACTATACTCTTTTTCCCACTGAATTTTTTAGTGAGATAGTGTGATCATTGTAATTTATCTTATTTTAGAATAAGGCCCATAAACTCGTCCATGTTGGCTTTGAAGAGTTTAATTTCAGCCATACTTTAATTTAGGGTTTAGAATATTCAAATTTGATTTTATTATAATTAGATTTGGAAAGATTAAATAAGTCAACTATCATTCAAGACTTTAACTTGATGAATTCGGCCATATCTACCTTTATTTTAGGTATTTTAGTTTGATATGGTTTTAATTCTTAAACCTGCAATAAGTTTTTCCACTTTCTGACAGGAATTACCAAATCATGTTTTCTTTCTGTTTGTAGATGGCCGAACCCATCCTTATAAATGGGAATGTTCATCAACTAAATTAACACCTTTTATCAATCATATATTCGGATTTTGAATTATTAATATTTGCTTGCGAGCAAACTTTTAAATTGTGAGTTAAAACTCTTTAGATATGTGAACTAATCTTGCGAATTAATTAATGATCATTTTGTGCAACTAGGGCTTGAGTTTTGTGTGAATTTGTCCCTTGTGTTAGCCAAGTTTTTGAAAGTTGTGTTTTTGACTGGATTTTGTCTGTGTTGTCTTAGATTGAAGACACTGCTTCGTTCAACTCTCGTTAAGAGTGCTCTTCAAAGTTCTCCATCCAGAGTTTCGTAGGGAAGTTCATATAATATGTAATCTTAAAAAAATGCACAAGCACGGCTAGATTTATAAATCCAATTAATAATACTCAAACAAAGAGGGATATTTAATTAATTAGAACTATAATTTTGAATTAGTAATCATAGACCAACTAAATATTGATTTAAAAAATTAATTTGCGAAAGAATATAAAAATATATTAATAAATTATAACTAAAAACTACAAATTACAAATTACAACGAAACAAAAGCCGATAATAGTGCAATTGTAACATTAATATTAATGAAACGTAACCAAAACCAAATCAAATTAGTCGAGTAGCATAATAACCTGATCCAAAATGAACAAACCTGACATATACCCGAATCCAATATGAAATATTATTAAAACAATAACTGCCATGATCCGACCCGAACAAAATTCCAGTACAAAAAATGACACGAAAATAACCCGACCCAAAAATAGCCTGACTGGATCCAACTCGAGAATATTCTAATCTGACCCGACTTAATCCAAGTATAAAAATTACAAGACAGTAACGCGAACCGACAGCAACCCGACCCGAGAAAAATGCTGGCACGTTTCAACTCGACAGTAACCTGACCCGACCCGACAAATGAAAATCAACATGTTTCAACCCAATATGTTTCAATCATTTTCAATCCAACACGATAACCCGAATTAACACCTCCGATAGTGATACATCTCTCAGTGTCTTATGGTGTCAAGACAAAGGGGTTCTTAAGGCTGAGGGTTTTGCTTATTTTCTCTTTTTTATTTTATGTGTTCCGTTCATTTAGCTTGAAAGAATAGTCACGCACGGTTTAAGGCTTTAAACAGAATGCATTGATCTAGGCTTTTGACTACTTGTCGTCACAAAGGAACCATCTTCCAATTTAAAGTTGATAGAGAAATGATTATGACCAATATAGTATATAAAGCATGAATCCATATGCTTCGAATTACAAACTTGAATAATTAAATATTAGTACTGACTAATTATTGAAGACGCCTATTATGAAAATCAAAGATACTGCATATGTGTGGGCTGGTATGGGCGCTGAGTGCGAGCGGATCGATCGCCTTTTGCAAAGATACTGCATATGGATTGAATTAAATGGACTCAATATTGAAACTTTTGGGACATTAATAAGTGTTATAATGGATATATGTTAGAATGTTTATAAATTAAACATGTTTATAAATTAAACGTTTCAATACATATAATTAATAGGACGCATAAAAATTACTCCCTCTGTCTCATTTCAACCTGCGCATTTTTTGGTCAACTTTCTCAAGACACATTTGACCATAAATTTTAACCGGTATATAGATACAAATATCATTATGTGAGATATCATTGGATTCCTTGCATGATGTATTTTCTAAACATCAAATTTTA
>JAULKM010159525.1:0-16531 GCA_032355605.1 Rubia tinctorum
AATAGTGGAAAGCTACAACGGTGGCAATTTCAAACTGTTTGAAGTAAGTTGGGAGAAGCACCCAACAGTAATAGAATTAGTAATGTTAAAAAAGAACACACAAATCAGTTGAGCTCAACTGTTCTTTGAAGGCGTTTGAAGAAACATGTATGTTGTAATCAACTGTTCTTCTCATAAACAATTACGATTTTAGTATAAAAAATTAATGTTTTAACATAAATTGTACACCCTTCAATATTTGAAACAAGTATGTTGTGCTTTCATTGAATTAGAGTTTTGCACCTCCAATCCATCTCTCGAAAAACTCCACAGTGCATTTCTACAAGATGGACACAGAATGTGAAGAAACATGCCTGGGATAAATACCTCAAATAAGACATAGACCTGGCAATAAAGAAATTGAAGGACACCATTCCATGACATCATGAAATGGCAAGGAAACTGTACAACCTAATCTTGAAGAGTGAAGACAATGTAAATGCTAGAGGAGTTCTCGAAGATGCACTAGGTAAAGAAACAATCGCAATTCAACAAATCTTGTCTACAGAATCAAGTGCCACAAAACAAAATGAGGCTATCAGGGCATCAAGTTCAGTCACAACAAACATGCTTGATCCAAAGTATACAAAGACAAAGGAAGGCATACAAGAATCAAGTTGGCATTAGAGAAAGGCAAAAAATCTAGAAATGAGTTTGGTACCAAAACACCAAAACTGCATATCATCTGAATCACTTCAACAACTTATTTCAAGTGTAATTCAAAATCTGATTTTTATGTCACATTATAGGCTACATTCATTTCAATGTTTATTATAAAGTATTAATGTTTTTGATAAATAAGTAATCTTTCAAAAACCATTGAATGTAATATAATCAGTGCACTAAAATTATAAACTTATGAATTATGCATTTCACAATGAGCATCTATCGCTATAAAGTCTCAATGTTTTAACCTAAAAATCAAATCTGCCAAAATTAAAATGAAGTCGATATCATGCTAAACTTCAGAATAATGCAACTTATAGTTAAGATGTATCACTACAAATATGTAATGTGTTTACCTAAAAACCCAACCTGCCACACAAAGAAGTAGGTAACTTCAAAATTTTAAAAGAAATCACTTAAATAAAATAAACTTATGAAATATGCATTTTATAGTGAGCCTGTATCACTATAAACCATCACCATTTTAACATAAACATCCAATGTGTCATACCTAAAGTCAGACAACCTGTCGTACCTAAAGTCAGATTGCTTCAAAAAAACAAAAGAAGATCTGTTTTCATCCAAAACATTCAAATTCTGGGCATCTAAATCCACAACCTATTACAAAAGATTTTCAAATCACATATCAATTTGAAGGTCCAAACTGGGCATGTAATCAACTACTTTCTTCTTAAAACTATTCATCAAGTCATCAATTTGCTTCCAGATCGCGGGATCATCAAAGAAATCTTGAGAGCTGAGCTGCTGGTTAGAATCAGTATCAGGATCATTTCGAGCAGCCACTGTTTGTGCTTTCAATAAACGCTATGATAATTTGGAAGTAACCACTTCCACGTCTCTTTGAAACAAGGCAAATGCCTCACCAGTAGCCTATAACACATCAACTAATTATACTAAAATACAAATAAACCAACATAAAACAAAAACAAATAAAACATCATACTCCCTCCGTCCCAACCCAGATTACAGCCCAATCATTGCACACCGTTCGAGAAATATGGTTGACCGTTAAAATATTTAACTACGTATAATAACGACAATCAAAAGTTACTTTCTAGAAACTACTTGTTACAACGAATTCAACAATATCACATACGATAATATTATTTCTCATATATTTATTCAAATATACGGTCTAACTTTGATAGAGAATAATGCCATAAAGTTGGTGGGTAATTTGGGTAGGGACAGAGGGAGTACTCACATTCAATTTAAAGGCTGCAATCTCTTAATCTGTTGAAACCCCAGCGGGAATATCAAATTGTATAACCCGACTACTAAGAGCAACAACTTTATGAGTTCCACTCGTACTACTAGCAAAGGCATATTCACCTTTCAGCCCACTAGCTCTCATTCTACCACAATCAGTCAAAGGATACACATTTTTCAGTAGCGTAGCTCGTTCATACCCACATTTCTTCAGCCACTCGCACCTACTTTTCACCTTTGCCCTAGTCTAATGCCGAATTAAGCTTGAGATCATATCCACTCCAATTAAGCTTGTTAATTCTGCTCACATCTTCAACAACTCTTAAAGCTTCATATCAATACCCTTGCTCCTACAAGGAGCAAGGAAGCACCCAACAAAGAACATCACAAAACATCTCTGAAACTCCTCACCTCCTTCTCTCAACCCAAGCATAAAATCATAAACTAATTCTAAAGGAATCTCCCCATTCCCGCCAATCTTAAACTTTTCCCTTCATCGTCCCATCAATTCTAAATCTGTTTTTTCACCCGTGCCCGCATGACTAATTTCAACAACATCTTCATCAGAAATAGGCAAACCAAAAATATTAAACACATCATCCAGACACAAGGTGGAGTTATCATCACCAACATATTGAACACAAAAACTAGGATCAAAATTCTGAACCAGAAAAGAAACGATCTTAAGAGACAACTTACGAATACCATGGTCCAACAAACCACCAAAACCAAGAGCAAGAATGTTTGCTATTTGAGAATCCGACAAAAAGACATTCAAGTCGCTAATCAAGTCAGGTCTGCAAAAAGACTTGAAAACCTTCTCGACTCTACAATTTCAAACAACACATCAGTAAAATGATGGATTATAACTAAAAAGTTAAACTTTTTTTTGTACACTGCTTTATAAAATAATATCTTCACTCACTTAAAGCAACAAAGAATCACATCATGAATAAATAGTAAATATTTTAATATAAACAGTAAACCCTTTAAACTAAATTATAACACAAAAATAAATAATATGAAACTGATAAAATTATGCTTAAAATGTTATGACAAAAATCACAACTAAAACAGAAAGTGTTTAAACAAACACATGCTTTATAATGAAACCAGAATGTTGGGAAAAAAATGAAGGATCATAATTAAAAAGTTAACCTTATTTTTAAAAAACTAAAACAAAAATTGTTCAAAACAAAAATCGCATGTTTCATCATAAAAACATCATGTTGAAAAATCCACATAAGTTAGATTCTTAAATCATCATTCAATGTCAATATTTTCAATTCACTAAGATCATTTTTCAGCATGTTTCAATTATACAGTTATAACTTAAGCATCAACAAGAAACGAAGGCCTTTCAACAATGCATCGTAATCACAGAATGTCAACAAGGAACCAACAACAATGTCATGTCTTATGTATCATGCACTTGAGTAGTTCTGCAAGCCTAATGACATAATTTTTTTTTCTTTTCAAAACAAAACCAACACTAACACAAGGAAGATCCAACATTATAGGGTCACAAACATGATCAGTATAAGTTAAAGGCATCATCATTTAATTTTTTTACAAACCATCAATAAGCTGAACAACAATATATGAGCATATTATCAGTACATTGATTTTATACCAGCATCACCATTAATCAAAGCATTCGACAAACAATCACACGCACTTTCAAAAACAAACAAATCAGTTCCTTGCGATATCACAATTATCAAGATCTCTAGGGTGCAAGTCAGTTATTGCAGAAACAGTTTTCTGAAGTTTAAAATACGGAGCCAAGACCAGCAAACAAGGAAGATCCAACATTACATAATCACTAACTCAAACAAGCATCACAGATCAGATAGACATTGTATCACAAAATAACAGCATAACAGAGACATCAACAATCTTCGACAAATAATTTACAGACAACACTGGTTGTAAAAAAATGAAGGATCATAGCTAAAAAGTTAACCTTATTTTAAAAAACTAAAACTAAAACTAAAACTGTTCAAAACCAAAACCGCATGTTCCATCATAAAAACATCATGTTGAAAAAAAATGAAAAACTTACTTTACTCCATCGCTGCCCACCAGCGTCACGACTTGTTGAACCTCCCGGTTTCTCTTTTTGAGTTCCGCATCACCATCAACTTTCTTTATTGTCTTCTCAATAGCCTTTTTCTCTGCATTACCATCAGCTTTCTTTGTTGTCTTCTTAACAACCTTCTTCTTCACATCACCATCAGCTTTCTTTGTTGTCTTCTCAACAACCTTCTTCTTCTCAACTTGAATAACCTTGTTCTTCTCAGCTTGAACAATATTGTTCTTCTCAACTTCAACAACCTTGTTCTTCTCAACTACAGTTTTCTCAATGACAACTTGCACTCAGCTACAACTTTCTTCAACTCTTTCTGAGTAGCTTCAACTATGTCATTAGCAACCTTTTTCTTTCCAACACTCTACTCAGTTGCAACATTTTCAGCCACAACAGTCTTTCCCTTACCAACTCTTTTCTCCACAACATGCTTGACTTTCTTAACCTGTCCAGATTTGTGACCAAGGTCAGCATCCTCAACAAAATAGAAACATCAGCACCATCAACACCCTTAACAAAGTTAGCACCACCAGCACCCTGAGCACCACTAGTACCCTCAGAACCACTAGCACCTCAGCACCCTCAGAACCACCAACACCCTCAGATGTAACAGCACGACCAGCACCCTCAGAACCACTAGCACCCTCAGACCTAACACCATCCATAACCTCAAACCTAACAGTAGCACGCTTTTTTAAACAACCTTCTTATAAGTGCAGATAGGAGCAACTTCTGGTTCCTCAATGACAACATCAATTGCATTCTTCCTCTTCTTGGGAAGATACTATGGAACAGCTGATGAATTCTTAATGCACGAGGATTTGTGCACACTTATTTGTACAAAACCAAAAAAGCACAATCATTAATAAATCAAATTAATAAAATAACATTAACAACCAAACTGATAAGTAAAAGTAAAAAAAACATTACAGATATATTAATGAACCTTATAAGATAAACTAATAATGTAACATACTAATGCAACAACCTTTAAAACCAGTGAAGAATAGTAACAGTATTCACAATAAACACTTAACCTTTATAAAAATATAATCCTAGTTTTGAGGTGTGCACTAATGGGACTCATGGAGTTGGCTGTGCAAGTTATAAATGGACTATTGGTCAGGAACACTTTTTCTATTTGAGAACAGAAATTAGTTGGGCAACTACTATGGTTGAACTCAGCACAAAGATACTATGCACCAAACATAACATCTACAGTATGACAATTCAATAAGCACCTGTCATTCTCAGGAAATTATCACTAGTATAAACGTTAGGCATGTCCACTAAGTGTAAATTAGTTCTAATAAATGTTTCCAAAAAGGTGTTAATACTATGCACCAAACATAACATCTACAGTATGATGCAACATTGATGGCATTATCTACAGAAAAGAAATCGTAATGAGATAATATCTTAAGGCAAGCTAATTTAATTTAAATTTCTGGTTAAGTGAGAAGTCGGGATATTCCTAATTTTGATAATAAAGTATCATGCTTTCTTAGGTTGAAGGGTGAACAAAATAGAAGCTGCACTGAAAATCTAGAGGGAATAAAACAAAAACATGTGGAGGAAAGGGAGCAAAGTACTTGGGAGACGAACTTCAAGTTCAGATTCAACTTATTAGTAAACTAAGGAGAATTTACATTTTACAATGAAACAAAGGTCTAAACAACACTTTTTTTTTGGATAGAGGGAGAGTCCAGAAATATGCTTATGATATTTGAACACTCTCCAAACAAACATTATTTACAATTGACATCTTGTATGCTATAGTCCAATTGCTGTTTTTTCCACAGGGTGCACATCAAACGATGAAATCCAAATACGGGTTCATGTAAATACCAAAGCTGTGAACTCCAAATCTTCATCTAAACACCAAACAAATCTTCATGTAAACAGAACATACAAACTCATAACAGCTTCCACTGAAAACCAAAGCTATTAACAGGTCTTATTGTTGGACATATATTGATTATATCATGCGAAAATTAAATAATGAATATTGAACGAGCAATTTACATATGCAAGAATAATAAACCTTTATTAATTATTCAGGCATACATTCAAAAAACTTAAATTACAAATAATTAAAACACCCATGTGATATATTAACAATAAATAAATCATGTTTCAAGCAAAACAAACTGATGGAGTCACGAGTAAACTCGCTGCCCTTGAAACGAATGAGTCTCGTCGTGGACATCGTTCCCTAGGATAAAACCATCGAAGGTAACAATTAACACGTAAGAGTTACATCGGATTCACGCAAGGCCCGAAGGACAATCACCTCGACAGAGAAACAGATGGAAACTTCAAGAAAGAAAGAAAGAAATGAGACTCAAGTTTAGAATATGGAGAGACTTGAGAAAGGTACGAGTTTCCTGACTGACTTAAAGGCTCTATGTATACTGCTCTAAGACACCCTAATCAGGGAAATATGATATTCTGATTTATTGTAATCTCAGAAAAATATTCTCCAATCACCGACTCATCAAATCTGAGAATATTCCAAGAATAATCGAGTTAAATCTACTGGAAATGGAATAAATATCTACGCAATATTTTTCACCGTATTAAACATGGTAAACCGCATATTCATTTACGAAAAGATATCTTACAAAATATGAAATTATTTCGTTCTTATCTCTTAAGAATTACAAACAAGCTATTCCATATATATTACGCGATTGGGCCTTCTAGAGACTTTCACGCGATCCATATGCCTTTTAGACAGTCCAGAGATATACACTCCAGGGCCAATTTCGGGCCAATTTTCCTCTTTCAAATGTGGCATTTCAAACATCCATATTTCATTCACCCTTGATCCGTTTTGAGAGTTTAAATAGTCAATTTTATAGTACTCGCGGAGAAAAACCTAAAAATGATATCCACCAACCCTATATCCATTTGGGTACCACTTAAAAAGACACCCAAAAATTGATGAATTTCAACCTTTTAACCATCAATTTCTAACAAACCCAATATTTAAATATCATGCAGTGCACCATGAGATCATCGGTATTGTACAGAAATTCTCACTTGAAATACACTGTAATGCAATCTAGGATGAAAGCGCATGTGCAAGCCTTGTACGTGATCAAAGATTATACAATAGTTGAGCATAGGAACAGTAACATCACTAATGTTTTATCCGTGCCAAGTGAACCACAACTAAAATTGGCACCACTTAAGGAGAATAAGAGAGGCTTGTACTCCAATCTTCCTCAGAGTCAGAGCGAAGGGATACCTTTTAGAATTCCGAAGATGTTGCAAAAGGCAGGCTCTAGCAGTGGTACTATTATATTCTCGTGGAGCGATTTGTATATCCCTTATGTTGCAAAAGGCAGGATCCATATTTGTATATCTCTTATGACTAAATTGTGTTTTTGGTCTCTAGAATAGCATTTTAACCATCTTTTGGTTCCCGACAGCAAAACCATATTTTTTTAGTACCCCACAATTGCAAAGTGAAATTTTTGGTCTCCAAAACCAGATTCCAGGTGGTTTTCAAGTAGACTATATTGTTTTTTGGTCCCTAACCTAGCATCTTATACCATTTTTTTGGTCCCCGAAAAAATCTCTTATTTGCCTCTAATAGTGTGAGCACTTTGAGTTTCAGTTATTTGGATTCTACTATCACGTATGCGTGTCTTGAAAGAAATTTAAATGCGAGGACATTTAGTTATCTTCTTACCATCTAGTTGTGCTTCAAACACCAGAAGCTCTTTAGAGTGGCTATAAATAGCAGCTTTTTGATCTGACAATGGACCAATCTTGCATATATTTTATGTAAATTAGAGTTTTATATCGCTTCAAGATTCCGGTACCAATATGGGAATATGCTTATAAAATAGTCATCCATTTATGGACCAAAATAATTTTTTCTTCAATTAGTTAAGCATTAAATATGCACGTAAGAAAATAAATACATGCACATGCTCCTAAATATGTGTACACGCATTAACATGCATGATAATGAGAATACATTCAAAGGTACATTAATAAATTGATTTTCTATATTATTTCACATTATTTAACAAATAATTAAGTATTATGTAATCGGTTTGCATCCTAATTCCCAACTCCTAAGTTCAGCTTACTAAAGCGTTGGAGACTCAGAATGACGAGAAGGTGAAAAAAACAATTCCAAGTCCTTCTCTTTGACGCCACTTTCTCCTCCTTCGCCGTTGGTAGAGTTGTCATGGAATATACCAGAGGGTGCGAAGGAAATACTGGAGAGCGAACATAAAGTGTGCACCACTTGGCGAAGTGTGTGCAAGGACCGTTCCATGTGGTGGACGATTCACATGTATCATTATTGTAGTCGTTGATTTAATGGGAAATCATGTGTCACGGGGTGGTGGGTCGTGTTAGATCTAACTGCTAGATATTAGTATTTTTGGTTTCAGATTGGATTCATTTCGGAAACTTATTGCATAAGATCAAGAAGGCTTCAATGGCTTTCACTTTAATTTTGTGATGATATCACTAGAAAAGGTCTCGCTAAAGCTTCTAAAAGGTTACCTTCGTTGGAAGAGTTGTGCATTTCTCTTATATTAATTAATGGTAAATATATAGAATGAATTGGCCATTCTTACCCAGGCATGAAGTTTTTTCCCTTATGAAAGCCAATATTAAGATGTTGGCTTAACAAATATGATACTGAGGCACCAGCTATTGCAAAAACAATTCCTCAACATCCCCATCCCCGTCTCGTATGAAATCAAATGTGTAACCAAGACCTAATGGCCATTCTTGTGGGAAATCGAAATTGTTTTCTTTTGTGTGGGAAATGTGTAGGGAAGGAACAAATCTGTTGGGATAAAAAATTATTGTGTGATTATTTTAGAAAAGAAATGTATGCACAGAACTTGCACAATACATGCACAATAACCGAGAGAATCTATATAGTTTGATTGATTTCAAACATAACCACACAATCGCATGCAAGACGGTGTGGAATAATTTAAGGTGTGTCTAGTACTCATTCAAGTAAAAAAACATTCAAGTAAAAAACATTCAAGTATTTCTACTTTATTTTGATAACTCATTTCACATATTTATTTTTCATGCTACTTATATTAATGATTTATTAAGGGGCAGACGATAAACTCAAATTTATTAAAAACAATGATGGTTCAAAAGTAACCCTGAACTTTATATTGAAAATGAACCCTACTAGAGAAAATAGGATAAAAAGACTAGAAGAATCTTATTTGTTCTTAAAAGTTAAGCAAGTTTTTTCTCACCTAAAATTTTTGTTTCTATTTCTTCCCATAGATATACTACAAGAAAATACACTTTTAACTTCAAATATTTTACTAGATTTCAAGAAAATATGCTGAAAACCAAGGCAAAACGTTCTCTAACCTTGATTTTTTCAATAGAGTAAAAAAAATATTTCCTCGCCTTTTCAAAAACTAAGGCTAAAAGTTACCCATTAAAATGATGTCACATAGATTTGTATTAAACTTTGTGCAAAAATCAAATTGGAACTTTAAAGTGGGACGGAGGGAGTAGTTTTTTACCTTAGTTTCATGAGAAACGAAGTAAAAGACACTAAACTCCTAATATCGGTATCGTGTTGGTTAAGATCGGTGAAACCACGATATAATGGATATCAAAGCATTGTCTTATGTGATCAATTCCACAGAGTCATCCTTGTCTTCGACGTCGGTAAACTGTCTGATTTTGATTGACGCTAGAACTGACATTTTGCTGATGTTGGTTAGTTTGATGTCAACTAGTAAGGAGGCGACTCATGGATCTGATGTCATCATCACTTTGTCTTAATCAAAACATGCGTCAACAACCTTGTTGTTGATTATTTTGTATGTAACCGATATTGGTGGCATGTTGACTTGATTTTACAATAACCGATGGAGAGACAAAATGTGTCCGATGTCGGTTGCGAAGGTATAAAAATATGTTTAGACACTATCACTTTTCCAAAATTAACCTTTTTTGACAAAATCAAACAGTTCAATCATACTTCAAATTTATCAAAAAGCATTTAGCAAACTTCAATTGTAGCAAATTAAAATTTTAACATCCATAAGTATATAAATTTAACTTCCAAACAAATTTCGAATGTAGAAAATTAAGAACAGTGTTTTAGTGAATCGTGAGTCCATAAATCAAGCTCTAGGGGAATGAGGTGATAGGGTGCAACTCAGTAGGATGGCTTTGAATAGGATCTTCCGATCACTCAACTCCAAAAACTTAAAGGAGCAAGTGTCTCTAATATTCAGTTGATTGTCTTCCATTAATTTTACCTAGCCTTTGGGTTCAATGCCTTTCCTAATATGTTTGAAGAATAAGACACCTTCCAACCCTCGCCATTGCACTGAAGGACTGTATGAACCTTTAGCTCGGGAAGAAGTGGCTGAATGTGAATGGAAATCAGCTCATAAGACTTAATCAAAAATTTTGGTTAAGATTTCTTGGGATACAACTATGGAATATTGCTTTAGATATTGGAAATAACAAATTAACAACAAATATCAACGTGAAAACCTTTCCGGAGTTTTTTGGAAAGTAGAACAGAGGAACACGAATTAGAAAGCAAAATGTGTAGTTTTTAACATCGAGGGATTTTCCCAATCTTTAACATAACGCCCTTGGGCAGTGCACTACTTGATGAAAAATGGGAGGCCATCTCGGTACCTATTAAATTTTCAATTTATAACTCTAATTATGTCTTATACTACAACTAAGTAGATAGTGTTAAGAGGGAACTTCCATGAAGAAGATGGATTCTCCTAACTTTTCATGCATATAAGATTGACATAAGCATACATATATATAGGAAGTTACAATATACTCCCTTGTTTATACACCATTTTTTACACCAAATTCTAACCATCCATCTAATCTAATCTCATGGTTGAGATTATTTTACTAAAAATATATTTGATGAATGAGTGAGATTAGATTAGATGGATGATTAGGATTTGGTGTAAAAAATGGTGTATAAATAAGGGAGTGTATTGACCCCTTCCCTATATATTTTTATATATATATATATATATATATATATATATATAACTTTTCTAGGGAATTTGGTGTGACAAGGCATTTATATGAAGATTCAAGAGTTGAAGATTATCTTTTGAGGTTTGAAGAATGAAGATTTGAAGAATTGAAGACAAGAGAAATGAAGAGTTGAAGATTTGAAGATTTGAAGACTTAGACGAGAGAAATGAAGAATTGAAGATGCAGCATTTTGTACATGTCGAGACCAGTGGGAACATCTCACGGCTCGCGATGGAAACTTGGCTCAAGTCACGAAGATCTGCCCACGGGTCATGACAGTCCTACTTCAAGTGGTTTATTTTAGAATTCTCTTGTACTATAAATAGCATCCTATCCTCTAATTTCTATCTTCTTCTTCCCGACTTTCCCTCTTTCAAAACCCTAGTTTTTTGCTTTTAATTCATCTATTTTAACTTTGAATTATGTTTGAATTTGTTTTTATTGGTAATATGAACTCTATTAGCTAAGAGCATCCACAATGGTTGCTCCTTAACTCCACTTTTCTTAATAAGGAGCACTCCTTATTTAAGGAGGATCATTGTGGAGTTTTTAGAACCTCTCCATAGTAAGGAGTTGCTACCTCTTTATTTGTGAAATGGTCAACCAACCAATGATTGACATATTAAATACATCTATTTCCTTTCTACACCATAAAATCAATGTAGTTCTTTTAGTTTTGGAATATATTTCGTTAAATATATATTTTACATTTTAGAAATAAGGATCAAGTGTAGTTTTCATTCAACAATATTATCATGTTGATCATTTAAATTAAATAAATTTTATATAAAATATAATTTTGGATGAAAGAATAAACATGTTTGGTTTATATTTATATAGTCACTACAATATAATTTTTAATTTGCATGATATTGGTATTTTATAAAATATAAATATTTTTTATTAGCAATGGTGATGTGGCGCTAAAGAAGTGATTCTCAAATATCATTCCATTGTTGGTAGTTGGTTCTTACCTGGTTTTTATCAAAATTGATGATGTTGCACTTAAAAAATGCTCCTTAACTTCACTACCATTGTGGATGCTCTAAGTTATCACTTTGGAGTAATTGATTGAAACTTTCAATCCCATGTAGTGAGAAACTATATTCACTCATTTATGAAGTCTTGATTATTTAACATTTATTGTGAAATTATTGTGGTTGTTTACTTCATTTATGTTATGAGATGTTTGCGAATATGAAATGTTTTTATGATAACATGTTATGTTTTAAGAGATGTGCACAATTTCTTATCTCTTTGGCATGAAATCTAAGAACATGAAATTAGAACTTCTTGTTGGGTAGAAGATGTTAATATTGCTAGATGAGTATGATAATGTGGTTTGTTGTCATGTTTATCCTATGGTAACACTAAAAGGGAGAATCTTGAATGTCAATCTTTCTAGGTTAAACCTAATGAATGCTTTGTTTGGTTAAATGGGTAGGCATTTGGTAGAATGCTTGTAGTTGTTATCAAATCTATTGGTTCTTCATGCATGATGCTCATTGGTGAAATACTTTTAGGCGTTGTTTGTCTAAAGTGATCGTTGGTGAGGTTTACAAATATTCGTTCTTCTTAAGAGTAATTTACAAATGGATTTTATGTCCCTACAATGGTCTGGATCTATTTTTGTGAGCTTTTACTTGTAGATTTCTCACAGAAACTTCAGACTATTTTAGAAGGCCATTCGCAAGAATGATAGTAGATTTTAAAATGCCATTCACAAGAAGGTAGTAGATCGTAGAAGAACATTCGCAAGGATGGTAGAAGGTTGAAGGCCACGAACCAAACACGTAGTGGTAAATAGATGCGCCGAAGAAAATGAGTTAAGTCCAGAAAATGAAAATTGGCACGACCCATTTAGATTTGCACGGCCCGTGCCATACCCGTGCTAAGAAGAAGTCTGGACTATGCTCTCAAAAAGGAACTCAGAAGATGGTGGACGCAACTCCGGTCTGTGGCTCGCTTGCTTTTGCACAGGCCGCGTGCTCAGTATGCCCAGGACACAACTCTGGTCCACGGCTCACATGGTTTTTCACGGGCCGCGCACTCACAATTACTGTGGAATACCTCTAATCCGCAGCCCTCGTGCTTTTGCACGGGCCGTGCGGAGTGGTCTATGCACTATTGGACGGCCCGTGCCGACGTGGTTGCTAGGGTTTCCTTGCTTTTTTAACTTTTCCAAGGCCCAATCCCACCTACTATATAAGTAACCTTTAGTCTCCAAGGGTTAAAGTTTGGTCATTATTATTATTCTATGAGTAGGCAGGAAGAAGGAGGCTATCTTTTCTCTTCATTTATTTCTCTAGTCTTGCCCTATGACATTAAATCCAATGATTGCTTTGGATTTAATATCTCTAGAGTAGTTTAATTCTTGGGGTAATACTTGTATTCATGACTTGAGATTGACTTTGTGAGATTCTTAGATTACCCTACCGTTATGTCCTATGAATATTTGTGCTTGATTTTTTTATTTACATTCTTGTAAGATTTGAGTTATGTTATGCTTTATGTTGCATCCATAGATTCATGCATAGTATAGTATCGTGCTAGGCTAAAATGTTATTTTTGAAGTGTTAGATTAGGGCTATTGTACACTCGAGAGTACCGGGGAGTTGAGTGCATTCATGCTACCTTGAGAGTACAGACCCAATCATTAGACTCTAATTCTAATTGGCTATGTGTAAGTGATTGCATGTTAGGGTCACTAGACTAATTCCTAACGAGGGAAAACTCTTGGCTCACCCCGATAGATAAGCATGTTAGTTTGTAGCGACTAGGGTAGTGGCAACCCTAGAGTCATCACGAGATGTCAATTCTTTTGCCTCTCTAGGCCTATGGTTAGTGTTTGTAGTGGAGTGATCGGGATGTATTGCCCTTGCTTTCGTATCTAACGGTTGTGACGTACTCAAAGCTTAGTTCCTTTAAGAAAGGCTCATTAGCATCAAGAATGAGATGACGGGGAATGAATTGCAGTATCAAAAAAGTTGGCCGAAGTGCATTCCCTAATTATGGAGGCGATGAGAAGGCTCTTTAAGGGAACCTTTGTGTGACAGACATTGGGAATTCCCGTCCATCTCCACACTATGTGACATAGGCATGAAGATATGTCTATATGGTTATATGTGATGGAATCTAGGATCAAAGTCATTAATTGGCCATGTTACGCAAATATCTCTAAGACTAGTTTATTATAGTTTTAATCTCTTTTTGCTTGCATGCTCTATAGTTGTAGATACACCCCCCCTGCAATAAATTTTTCCTAAGCATTAGTTATTCCCAACACACAATTGGAGTGACACTCGATTGTGGTTTGTGTAAAGCTAACCTTCAAATTCTCGTATCTTTGTAGACGACCTCATACTTGCCCCTATCTACTCTATAATGGTTAGTAGTGAGTACGGGAGTAACAATACAAAATTTTATCTTTGAACACATCCCATGGGTTGAGCTCTCCCGCAAGGTTTTAAATGGCCCCATGGGGTGCGGGTCACGTATTAAATTTTGTCTTTAATAAATATAAGTTTAAGTATAATGGTGAGCACCCGGACATTGTTATAAAACCCGAGAGCTTGAAACCAATGATGAAAGGATTTATAGTTTTTCCCTTACTCACCTCTAACTAATAGAAAGTAGATAGCGGTAAGCTATGGTTTCGTCCACGGGGATTTAAGGGTTTAGAAGATAGTTTAAAGAAATTCACACACAAGCGTCACTAAGTTCATGTGTTGGGAGTAGAGAAAATGGGGGTTTTTGGTTTTGAAATGATTAATCTACAAACTACGAGCATAAAATACAACTATGAGATAAAGATAATAATAAAGGCATAGGGGGCATTTGCATCACATGATTAACGGTTAGATTTGATCCTTGATCCCTCTTCACATATAAGACATGTATTCTATCCAATGCTTTATCACTCGATGCAAAGATATTAATTCCTTGGGAACTCCCTCAATTCTACCCCCTCCTCAAAATCTCACCTCTTACGGGTATAGCTAGAGATGCACTTTCACTACCACCTCTAGCACTCACTCCTATGGTTAGTAAACCCATGAACGCATGCAGTAAATTAAACCAGGGAGTAGCATGGGTCAAGGGACCTACACCGTGAATACCCATTCTAAGCCAATCTTGTGCCACTTAGGACATTAGTACCTCATGATAACTCTAGGGCATTCCCCACCTAGTGGCTACAAACTCAGGATATGACCAACCGACATTATCTTACTGCCTCAATCGAGTCAATAACATCACCAGGTGCATTTGATGAATGATACTTATCATTCGCAGAATAACTGGACACGAAATTACATCTAATCCAGGGCACATGTGTCTTCCACGACCTCATGGTTACATCCCTTAGCCAAACCGACATAAATACAAAATGCTCCCTGATTCATTCTCGAGCCTAACACTAAATCATGCAAAGAAATTACCTAAGTATACATCTTAATCTCATTCTTATCATAATTAGCATAAGCATAAAACACAAATTAAGCATGATGATAAGAGCATTAAAATAAAAATGAATCCAAGAGTCTCACAAATAGAATGTTAGTACATGCTAAAAAATTCTCCCTTGTCATAAATCTATGATACTTCATGAATATAGCAACAAACATGAAGAGATTTGAACAAAAGATGAGAAAACTATGAAAAACCTAAGTTTGGAGACCCAAAAGTTGGGTTCAAAGATAAAAGGAGGAAGAATGGGGCTATTTATGAGTGGAAAAAGAGAGAGAGAGAGAGAGAGAGAGAGAGAGAGAGAGAGAGAGAGAAAGTGGCCATGGTCAAAATTCTAGTCAACAGGATGACACAAATCATGCAGATTTACACGGTCCATTTTCTGGGGTCGTGTCCTTCAAGTCTTGAATCTTCTTTTCATTGTACAGGTGTACTGCTATACCGATTCGGGAGTTCTTGTAGTTGATTTTATAATGCTCATGAAGAAGAATCCAATGATACTGTTCTTGGATACCAATTCATATCGGATCATTCGCAAAACTCGGTTCCAACTCTTGGATCATTTTAAATATGCTACTTTTCTCTGTTTCTTCAATCTTCTTTTACCACTTTGTAAGTGGCCTTCTTTCTTCTGCTATTCTTGAGAATGGACTTCTCCAAGATGGTCTCTAAATACCACAAAAAAAGTAGAAATTGACTAAATCACAGAGGTAAACATTTTAGACACTAAATTCTTACATATAGGGAAATTAGGATGATTATAAAACCCCCAGCCCCATAATCTAACTATCCACCTACAAAAAGGTTAAAATGAGTGTTAATTGTGCTAAGATAATGTACAAATATCTTCTCATCATATAACCAGGGGTGAAGGCAGAAAACATGTATGGCGAGGCTGATATGTAAAGAAAAGTATATTTCCCCAATTTTTCCTTATATTAGAGGGGGCAGATAAATAATTTTTAAAAAAAATTACTCCCATATTTCTCATAAATTTCA
>JAULKM010159536.1:0-16530 GCA_032355605.1 Rubia tinctorum
TATAAATACAGGGCGTATACAGTAAAATACAGGGCGTGATATAGCAATCCACTTGAAAATTCTACTTGTGAAGTGCTCATTTTTAATGACTTTTAGTCGCAAGAAAATGCATAAATCATGAATATGTACACACCTATAATTAAGTGGATTGCTATATCACGCCCTGTATTTTACTGTATACAATACAGGGCGTATACAGTAAAATACAGAGCGTGATAAAGCAATGCCCATAATTAATCCATGGTTGCAAGCAAAAGCATAGAGATGCAACCGGTTTTGTCTTAAGCAAAATCTAATATAATTGCAGAAAATGCCGTTGGCATTTTTTTATGATTTAATTACCGCCATAAGATTAAATCATTGGACGTTTCATATCTGTTCTTATATAATTGAGTGTTATCATCTAATATAGATGTTCTCACCTGATCCCAATTATATATGTGTGTGTGGGGAAGGGTTCAATTCACGCCCTTATTTTTACACCAATTTTTACATCAAATCATAACCACCCATCTAATCTAATCTCATGGTTGAGATTATTTTACTAAAAATATATTTAATGAATGAGTAAGATTATAATAGATGGATGGTTAGGATTTGACGTAAAATTTGTTGTAAAAATAAGGATGTGTATTCAACCCTTCCCATATATTCAAAATAATGATATAAATTTCTATCCTTATGTTTTCCGTATTATTTTGTCTCTCTCTATATATATATATATTTTTTTTAATAATAATAATTTATGACACCAATTTTCTCATTTATTGGAGTAATATTTTTGGTCTTTTGATATTTCTTGTACCTCCTATGTGTTTTTTCAATATCAATTCTTATCTTAATTTTATATCGTTTTTATCTCAACATTTATTATATCATTTGATATATTTACATATTTCTCATAGCACTATATTTTTGCATGATTTTTTATGACAATTTGTCTCTCTAATCCATAGAATTTGCATGTTATGCTATCCATGTGATTTTCTCATTTGATTAAATTTTATACCATATAAATCAACATAAAAAGAGTAATTGACTAATTAATTTTGCATATATATATATAGGTATTGGTGTATACCTAACCCATGGACTATACTACTAACCCATAAATTAAAGGTTGTTGGCCTTTAAGCGCAACCCAGGACTGAAACATGAGTAGGGCTAATGAACTGAGAAAGATGGTGCCTTGTCTAAAAGATTCCACGAACCGATAAAGGTGGAACCACGTTCGAACCACAAACGAAGATTGTAGGAATAATGATACAACCCACGATCTCAAACACTGACAATACGGAACCACGATTGTGAACATCTATAAATACAAGGAGAGAAACACTAAATATGGTAAGTGAGTCTAAACTAAGAAACAATAATTTTCTAAAAGAGAGCACTGACTTAATCGTCAGAGCCTTTTCCCTAGAATCACTTCTGGGTATTATTCTGCAGGATTAAGATGTTATGCGGTGAATATCAACTGTTCAACCTGATTGGGAATACGACAATATTGGCGCTGTCTGTGGGGATGAGAAGTTTTTTTTGAGAAAAAAAGTCATTTGTTCCTTTTAAGGTAGACAATGGTATTCACAAGAAGTGAAAGAAGTCAAAATCACAATACACAAGAACAGACATCTGGGCACAATATGAGAATGCATCCTAGTCAAGATCAAACACATGTTCCTAGTAAAGAGTAGGAGCATAGCAAGGAAGATATGGAAGATGACGAAAAGGAATGAGAAAAGGAATGAGAATTTCCTAACACAAATAAAGAAAATGAGAGGAGAGCTCTTGCAGCTTTCTTAGAAGCTAACGGAGAACATCTGTACAATCAGTTCTTGGTCATTGTCAAATCGATGTCCCAAAAAATAAGTTAAAAAGCAAGTCAAAGGAACGAGATCCTTAATTATGAAAAAGAGTTGAGGGATATAGTGGCAGACGATGATGCAGATAAGCCATCGTTGGCACCGCATCTTCGTAATTTCAAGATGTCAAATGATTTCAAGCTACCTTTGCATGTTAAAATCTATGATTGGACAATGATTCCCAAGGAATTTCTACATTCTTATCGCAACCCTATGTGATTTTGCGGTGCGGAAATTGAGTTGGTTTACAAGGCTTTCCCTATATTCTTATCGGGAACAATAATCACATGGTACGGAGACTTACCAAGTGGAAGTATTATGTCTTGGGCACGGTTGTCAAACTTGTTTTGGGGATGCTTCTATCAAAAGCAAAAGTTTTCCAAAACAATAACGGACCTAAACAACATAGCTCAACAAAGTGATGAAAGGCTCACAGATTACCACAATAGGTTCCTCAATGAATGTTTACAAGTTCACAATCCGTCGTTCCAATCCTCGTTAGGTGCATTCACAAGGGGCATGCAATCAGAATTTTTTTACATGGAGCTAAAAAAAATGCCTTAAAACCAAAGGGAATTGCAAAAAATGATCGAATAGTATGTGTGGACTGAAGAAGTGAACAACCGCAAGATAGAATGAGAAAGAGGTGAAAAGAGAGTAGTGGAGGATACACAAAGAGTCTTTGTAAATATAGGGAAAGGGAATATCCCTTTGAAAGGAGGAGAATAAGGAGTGCAAGTCGCACAGTTTCAAGAAACTTCTTTGACAAAGTCATGAAAAGAAATATGGCAAGCGAACAGAGATTTATTTCACGAACCAACATCAATGATGGCACCACCAGATAAGAGATCCAGAGAATACTATTGTGCCTTCCACAAAGATCATGGGCATGATATCGAATATTGCAGAGATTTGAGAAGGCAAATAGAGAAAAATTTAAGGAATGACTATCTAAGCCAGTACAAGAAAAAAGATGGTGGTAACCGGTACACGAAGCTAACAAAGCAGGGAACCCTATAGCAAAAAATCAAGGCGTACTGAATACGCAGAATAAGAATTAGAAGATGACATCAGTGGATCACGAAGAAGACTTGGAGAGCGAAGCCCAAAAAAAGTAATCCTATCGATACATTGATCAACGAGTCTTTGTCTAATAATTCCTGGAAAGATAAGGCTAGATATTCTCCACCATAAGACCCTGCTAATAAGAGATTTCGTTTGAATGAGAAAATGACATTTAGTGAAGAAGATGCAGTTCCTAACGCTTTGCCTCATAATGACCCGATGGTCATTATTGCTAAGATTGGAAATGCCACGATTCATAGAGTATCCGTGAATGAAGGGAACACAGTCAAAATCCTATTCGTTAATTTCTTTGATAAGACGAGATTCAAGCGAACAGATCATAAGAAGTTTACATCCTCTCTTGTAGGATTTACGGGGCAAGTGGAGACATATTTGGGTAAAATCCAGTTGCCAGTCACCAAAGGTGAAAATGATAAATATTGTACTATCATGTATGACATCGTTGTCATGGACGTACGAAGTCCATTTAATGCCATCATCGGTAGACCCTGGATGAATATAGTGAAGGCAATATGGTCCCCATATCATTGAGTGATGAAATTTACAAATCCAACAGGAATCGCAACAATAATGGGAAACCAGCAAATAGCCAGACAGTGCATGGTTATTGCAATAAAGGCAGAAATAAGTGTGGAGTAGAAAAAAATGGTTAACATTATCAGAGATAATGGCATGCTTGGGCAATCAGAGCCCTATGTGGATATGGGAGAAGAAACCAAAGTCGTTATGTTGGATGATGAAGAAAATTTTAAGTGTATCAAGATAGGAATTTATCTTCCAACTGAGGTGAAACAAAAGGTCATAAAAATCTTACTAAGTCACAAGAATACATTCACGTGGAGTATAAAAAACTCGGGATGATTCAACCCAAGCATTTCTACCCATTCCCTGAATATTAGCAATTCAATCTAGCCAGTCAAGCTAAAGCAACAGAGCTTTTGCTAGTGACAGGCATAAGGCAATCAAAGAGGAAGTTAAACCATTGCTTCAGGCTAGTATCCTGAAAGAGGTAATCTACCCAAAGTAGTTAGCGAACGTGGTGATGGTAAAGAAGGAAGATGCACGATGAAGGATGTGTATAGACTTTACTAATCTAAACAAGGCATGTCCAAAAGACTATTATCCTCTGCCTAAAATTGACAAGTTAGTTGAAGCAATATCAGGATACCAAGTCCTAGCATTCTTGGATACATATAAAGGCTATCACCAAATACTAATTAATCTAGAAGATGCAGAAAAGACAACCTTCATAACAAGCTTTGGAGTATTTTACTATGTAGAGATGCAGTTTGGCCTAAAAAATGCAGGAGAAACTTATCAGAGAGTAGTTGACACCGCATTTCGCAATCAAATAGGGCAAAATGTCAAAGCATATGTTGATGACAAGGTTGTCAAAAGCAAAAGGATAAGCCACTTCACGCAAGACTTGAAAGAAACTATGAATACGCAGAGTGCGATTGGTGTAAAGCTTAATCCCAAGAAATGCATAATTGGAGTAGGCGCAGGAAAATTGTCATAGTACAAAGTTTCCTCCAAAGGGATTGAGGCTAACCAAAAAAAAATACAAGTAATAGTTGACCTTTCACAACCGTCAACAGTCAAGGAAGTACAAATATTATTGGGATCATTGGCATCGCTTAGTAGATTTGTTTTCAAAAGCGGATGAGAAACACTTTCCGCTCTTTGAAATCCTTAAAAAGCCAATAATTTCAGTTGGAATGATTAAAGGCGTATGATTTATTGAATGAAAAGCTTCAAGAATTGCCAACACTGAAGTCATCAATACTTGGAGAACCATATATCTGTAGCGGTTTCAACAAACGTAGTAAGTTTAATCTTGGTGCAAGAAAGCCAAAACCAAGTACCAGTATACTACATCAGTAGAATGCTGCAAAGTGCGGAGAAGGCATACTTGCCAATTGAAAGGCTGACTCTAGCTTTGATATATTCGGCAAGGAGATTACAAACTTATTTCTAGAGTCATAGCATTGTCGTGTATACTGACTACCCAATCAAGAATAATTTAAGCAAGCCTGAATCATATTGAAAAATGAACAAGTGGGCTCTTGAATTGGAGCAGTACGAGATTCAGTTTCAACCGCTAACTGCAATAAAGGAGCAAACCTTAGCATATTTTACTGTGGAAATGATGAGTGCAGATATATGAGAGGCGAATATATAAGAAAATATTGGAATTGACAAAGGAAAGTCCAAGTGGATAGAGATTGCATTGAAATTGTTCGTAGATGGAGCACCTAGAAAAGAAGGTTGTGGCGCAGGACAATAACTTGTCAATCCAGAAGGAGCGGAGTAAAACTATTCACTTCGTTTCGACTTTCCACTCACAAATAATGAAACTAAATACGAAACATTAATATGTTTCTTAGACCTTACAATCATAATGAAGGTTAAAAGCATTAAGTGTTTTAGCGGTTCACAGATAGTAGTCCAGCAAGTGCGGGGAGACTACGAAGTGCAAGAGGAGCAGTTAATGAAGTATTTAAGGAGAGTTCATCAGCTTATCTCTCAACTCGAATACTTTGACATCCAACATGTACCAATAAGTGAAAATACCAAAACAGACACCTTGAGGAACTTGGCGAAAGCCAGGTTTAATTCGTTGATAAGGCAGAAGGATGTGAAAGTGGAATTCACGCCAATCACAAGTACAGTAATAACAACTGTGTTAACGGTCCAAACAGAAGGGGTAAACTGGATAACACCGTTAAGAGATTACTTTTCAAAGGGAAAATTACCAGCAGATAAGGTGTAGGCCCAAAAGTTGGAATTACGAGCACACAACTACATTTATGAAAAATGCATATAATACAAGAAATGTTTCTTATCTCCATGGATAAAGTGAGTAGGACCATCGCAAGAAGGTAAAATCATGAAGGAGGTGCATGAAAGATTATGTGGAACACATCAAGGGTCTTAGACAATTTCAAAGAAGGTAATTCGATCGGGTTACTATTGGACAACTATGTTCAACGATGCACATGACTTCGTACTAAAGTGTGAAAGCTTCAAAATTAATGCTCCAATATCGCACAAGTCACAAGGTACTTTAACAGGAATATATGGAGCATGGCCATTTATTAAATGGGAAATCAACCTAGTCGAACCTTTTCCAAAAAGAGCTGACAATGCAAAATTTCTCATTGTGGCAATTGACTACTTCACGAAGTGGGTAGAAGTGAAGCCATTAGAAAGAGCCACAGAAAAAGTAATAAGGAAGTTTGTCTGGCATAACATAGTTTGTCACTTCGAGATGCCACAAACTATTGTCACATATAATGAGACACAGTTCACAAGTGGGACATTTACCGATTGGTGCTCGAAGTTAGGGATTGCACAAAAATTTACGTCTGTAGCTCATCCTCAAGCAAATGGCCAAGAGGAGGTAACTAATAGGACTATAGTACAAGAAATCCAAAAAAGGCTCGAGGGTATTGTGATGATACATAAAAACTGTCTGAAAACCAACTGGAGAAAGGCCGTATAGTCTAGTCTACGGTCATGAGGCAGTATTACTAGTGGAAATAAGGAATTTAATCCTTAGAGTGGAAAAAATTACGAGGAATATAATCCCAAAATGATGAGATTGGATTTAGACAAACTCGAGGAGAAAAGACAACGAGCTACGATCACAAAAGCAAAGTACAAAGAGAATATGGTCAGAGCATATAACGAGAGAGTAAAATAGACACAATTTTGAATTAGCGATCTAGTGCTGCGGAAGTATGAAGAAAGCCTAGCAAAAGAAAAAGGAAAATTGAGCCCAAGGTGGAAAGGCCCGTACAAGGTAACTAAAGCACACCGGTTCAACTTCTAGGAGCTAGAAATATTGGATGGTAGCAGCATCCATAAAACTTGGCATGTGATTAGTCTGAGAAAGTTATATGCGTAGATCCTTTGTGAAAGATATGAACACTAGTGGAAACCAGGCTTATTAAAGGCGGTTCCATCGAACCGGAGAAGTCACTTTAGGAATGACTTCTCCGGTTGTGCCTTTAATCCTCTACGATTAAAGGCGGTTCTGGGAACCACCTTTGAATGACAAGGATCAAAGGCGGTTATCAACCGCCTATGATCCTTTGCATGAATCGCCTTTAATTAGTTCCGATATCGGAACATGTAATCCGATAGTCAGATTATCGGTGATGTTCGGAGTATGGAACTGACTATTGGTTTTGATTGAGGAACTAATTGTTAAGTTTCGAGTGCGGAACTATTGCTCAAACGGCAACAGGAGAAATTTTGTTCTGACGCCGTAACGTTTTCAGTCTTTCACGATTCATTCCTCCTTCAGGAAGCAATTCTGGAATGGCACTGGTACATTGATGTCGTGGATGCATTTTCTAGCAACACAGTTCCGAGGCCGGAACTGTTTCTACTCTTAATGTCGCGATGAAGGAATCTCAAATTGGATGTATGTATATGTGTACAGAGTCTAGTTCCTCACTTGGAACTACGATTAGACAGTATGGCAAAAAATATATTACAAACTGGCTTTTCAATAGCCTCTACAAACAAATCCAAATTGTACAAAAATATAAGTGATGATGAAACTGGATATAAAAAATCTATAGACTATGCTAACAATGAAACAATCTATAGGTAGGAATAGAAGCCATGAAAAATCTATTCCACGCAACAAAGTCATTTAAAATACTAGTCTCTCATAATACCACAATGGGATTCCCAATTTAAGAAAAGCGTGAATACACGAGATACCTAGCCAAGTAATATATAACGTTATTGATGTCATCTTGTGAATAAGCCTGGACAACTTCGGGAAAAATCTGTGAAACAAAAAAGTTACCAAATAAGAATTGGGACAAAAAGTTATATTTCTTAAAAACATTCTCAAAATACTTATCATAAAAACTCACTTCTTTGATCTCTAGGTAATCCTCACATACAAGTGTGCACACTACGCTGCGTATAGCATTAAATAATAGCCACATTCCCATGTATTTTCTTGTTTCTTGTACTAATAAATAGAATATAGATTAGTAACATATAATTACAATAATTGATGACTAAATAGAATTTCGCGACATGAAAAGTTAATCACACCTTGATTTGTATTAGGTCCAATCCCTCATCACCATTATTCCCTCGGCGAGTGTCGTGATCCTCTAGATGGTGGTGTCCAACCAGGTGTCAATTTATCCAAGTTCTCGGGTAAAGGGTGCCTCGTGTGCTTAACCAACCTTCGAATCAATAATTCTTGTTAATCAACCGGAGAGTCACGTTGTATCGGAAAATCCTTCGAGCGAACCCGTTGCTTTTTCTAGAGCCCTTTTCCTTTACATTATAGTACCTAGGGACAATCAATGTATTCTACTTGGAAATCACTATAACACAATAGAAAACAATAGTAAATAGAAAACTATAAGCAGATCATAATAGCACACAAAATCTACATATATCTTAGGAAGAAATTTAAAAGGGTTTGTTAATCATAAGCTAATCACATAAAAAAACAACACCAACACTTATATTTGTACCTTTTCTACAATAGATGGGGACTAGATGTTGAAATGATGAAGGTAGACCATTAGCTTCACCTTGTGAAAACCCTAACCAAAATCATAGCTTCTTCATGTTGATTTTTCAGAGAATATGTCTTAGAGATGAAGAAAACTAGGGTTTTAGGAAATTTAACTAAGAGAGTGAGAATGCATGAGAGATTTGTGAATAATTTGAAGAAGAAGGCGTTTGGATGGTTTTTGGAGGAAACAAAATGCCAGGGAACTCGCGCTGAAAACAAATGGGTATTAATTACTCATTTGAAAACTGTCTTTATTGCCCTGTTTTTTAAAGCCAGGAAATGTGTTCCGAACTTAGAATGGTTATCCAAGAAATCGTTCCGCATTCAGAACTACATCTTTTCTATGTTAAATGTGACAAACATTGTTGCGATCTTGGAACTCAGTCCCCTATGTATAAAAAGAAATTGGGGATCGGGTTTCATATCCAATTCAAAACCCCTATATCCCAAAATTTCGATAATGTTTGGCGCAAAAACAACCCTAACTACTTTATATAAGTGCAAATATAACCCTATAGACTATATTCCGGCATTGATTGACCATTTTCGGCTCGGAACATCAGTATGTAGTAAATGAAGCTTAATGCAGTAGAAATGAAACTCAATATATAAACGAAAACTTCTTCATTAATAAAATATTTGAATTACAACATAAAGTTTAAATACATAAAACTAATCATATGAAATAACAATCCACAATGACTGGTATCCTATGTGGAATGACCAGGAAGATTAGGATCTAAAACCTCTATCGTACCATCTTCAATCTTATAAGTAGACGAATACCTCTCTTCACCACCCCAAAAAAGTTCAAACATTAATTCACCAGTAAAGTAGACAGAATTCGGCTTCAATGTACAATCTGATGCTGAAGATGAATCCACCATAAAAACAATGCATCTCTTCCCAACCCATGGATCACCCTAAACTCCCTATTCTCAACGTCTAATTCAAATATATTAATCTCTATAACAAAAAAATAATTGTAGACCCTAACCAAAACAAGCCTTCTATCGGATGATTCCGTCAAATAACACTCAGCATGGTAAAAGTCATAAAAATACCCAGGAATATCATCAACTAATACATGAACCTCATCACACTCTGCCCCGAAGGGCACAATACCAAACAGTCATAACACCAGCTTCATTTTTTAGAAACAGTGTAAAATATACCATTGTAGTAATTAGCATCAATAAATTTCACACTAGCGCTAATTCTAGTCCATGTATGATCAACAGATCTATAAATTCCCGAACTTTCATCCAGAAAAACAACCATAAGATGAAATTTTGAAGCAGAACCTGGACTAACAGATAATGAACCCTTCTTAGTGTAGTTACCTCTATCGAAAATATTATCATAACAATGAGAGAGCTGCACTCTGGTATTTGAATACGGGTTGAACAAACAACCTTCACTTGACTCTAACACAATTAACCATCTGAAACGTACTTCAAGTTCAGGAAGATGAAGCCTCATAAAAAATATTCATCTGGCAAAAGAAGTAACGTTCAGCACCATCAGGGACCATTGGACCCTTCAACATAGGGAGCGAACGCCCATTGAATGAATTCCTCCCTACAAAATTACTCCAAAATTGGCATACTCATCTCATTGAATGAAAATCAGAGAAGAGAAGAAGGTGCAAAGAAATTTCAAAAAGAATTCAATAGACAACTCAGAACCATTATAAGTCATTTTCAGACAGTGAAGTACGTAGAGAAAATTGAATGCAAAAGCAAAGTGAAAAAGGTAGAATGCAAAAACTAATATTTAAACTAATGTATAGAAAGAGAGGAATTTGAAGAGGTTAACTATTGGAAGAGGGAAAAAAACTTTTTAGGGAATGGAAAGGTTTAATGTTTATAAAAAATTAAAATACATTAAAAGCTATAAAAATTGAAAAGTCAATTAATCATAAAAATGATAAAAAAAACTTATTTTGTCATAATATGCATTATCCTATGATTTCCATTGCCACTTTCTCCACTCCTCCTCTACTTTCACAACTTCCATAAAACATGGGAAGTGGGTTCCTTTTTAATAACATTTTCCATTTATTTTGTCTTATTAATGAAAACCTCAAAAAGAAAAGAATGAACGTTGTTACAAAATACATGAAACTCATACATTATTAACTACTTGCTTATTTGTTAAACAAGAGGGAATTTTATCTCACACGTTCGCTTATTGGAATTTAAAGAGGTTTCGATAGTGGAACTCAATCTTTCCTTTGAATATGGCTTCCCATAATATGTTCAGAACTGGGATCCGGTGTGAATATGTTATGCAATAGAAACGAATGTCAACTGTTAAAATCTCGGAACATAAGTTACGATCTATTTTATATTTTCGGGAACCAAACTGATCATATCTATCTCTCTTTGTCTTTAATTTTGTGTTTAAAAAAATATGAGTTACGAGCTCAAAAGACGTTCTGAGGCACATAATGAAACAATGAAATTATTTTTTACGAGTCCGGAACATAAGTTCCGACCTCATTTACATTTTCATTTATCGAACTGATCGTCTTCAACTCTCCTTGTATTTAATCTATTTTTTCCAACTATTTGTTACAAACTCGGAAAACCATTTTAGAAACATTAGGAAACTACGAAATTATATGTTACGATTTCAAAACTTAAGTTCCGACCTCTTATTCATTTTCAGAATTAAACTGATCATCTTCCACATAACATTTATTCCCCTAAACCAGTTTCGAGCTCAGAATAAAATATGACCTCCATTAGGAAAGTACAAAATACATGTTAGGGGTTCGGAACCTAAGTTCCGACTTCGTCTATTATTTCAGGGAACAATATGCCAATCTTGACCGTTAGAATATTTTTTTGATTAAACCCAATAAAAGGTCATGACATGGTTCTGGAGTAGGAACTAAAATTTGGAACTATGATAATTGACCACAAATTTGTTCCGATTTCGAAACTCTTCCTCCTATATATATAAATCAAATCGGGATTCATTCATAGAACCCTAATCGATCTCCAATAGTGGAACTTCAAACCCCCCTCAAATTCAAACTCTAAAACACGCGAGAAACATATCCTCACATCATGTTTTCTTTAAATCCAATTGCACGGGTCACCAGACGTCGTTCAAAATCCATGAGAGGAAGTCAATGGAGGAATCCAGGTTACGAAACAAGGTTTGTCTCTCTTGAAGCTCAGACTAGGTTTAATGCTTTAATGGATTCACGAAAATTATCGGATTGCTATGTTATAAATATGAATGTGTACAAGAGCATAGGGCTAGAGAACCCCGTTAGGTTGTTTGAAGATCAACATGTCCTTAAACTTCTTAATTTGAATAAACCAAGTTACTTTGATGAGATATGTCAATTTTATGCCAACTTGCATGAGGTTGAGGGTTCGGGTAGTTATTGGACCAGGGTGAACGGTTATAATGTTGAAATTAGATCGTGGATTACCAATCAACTAATTGAATGCCCTTACAAGGGTGTGGAGGATGCCTACCCCCAAGTGGAGAACGGGCCTTTAGATGACGTTTATCATTAGGGGGAATGACCGCTTAATGATGATTATCTTAGAATTGACACTATTGTGTGTAGTGTGAAATACTTTAGACACAATCCTCATGATCTAGGTAGACCAGAATTGTTTTATCTAAAGGAACTCAAAATAGACCAATGTACCGTGTACGATAATAGCTCGGTCAACAGTACCCATTCCAGGTCATATCACTGAGCCAAATTACTCGACTCTTATGATGTTCTACTATCCTTGAGAGGGCCAAAGTTAATCTCAGCAACACAATTTTTAAGCACATGATGTGCGTAGCTACATCTAAGATATTAATCAAGAATCTGCATTATGGAAACTTGATTACGTTGATCTTGCGCGGTGTGAACGGGTTGGATTTTCACGGGGAGGAGAAGGTTTGCAAGTACTTTGACAAGAAGTGCTTTTTGAAGAAAAAATGGATACTATATGAGAACAAGTGGTTTCATCGAACCATCGATGCGGCCGAACCTCACAAGAAAGCAAGGGTTCAACAAGGCACATTTATTGTTTTTAAACCATATATATGTTAAACACTTGTCTTGTAATAATTATTATTTGGAAAATGATTTTGCAGGGGAGTCTGGCCCTAGGTTTATAAAGACCATGAAGAATTTCCTCATGACCAAGTATGCCAATTCAGGGAGCGTTTATGGAAGCTCGAGAAGAAATAACGTATATATGGGTGAGCTTTCAATAAGTCAAAGACCCCACGCCTCAAACGATGCTCAACAGTGTGGCATGTTGTAGGCCTTCCATAGAAGGTGCAAGGAACTTTGTTTATTTTTGTTGTAACTGTAACACTCTAACTAAAGTATCATGTCCTTCTCTTATATTCACTATACTAGAAGAATTTAATTAATACAAAATTATTTTGTGTTCGTTTTTTTCCTAGTGTGAGTATAGATTCTTAATAACAAAAAATGTGGTATGCATATTATAGCATGATATTGAGGCAGTCGAGGAAGCAAGGTATGATGACCAATTCTCCATAAGAGGTTACGAGCTCGGGATAACAATCAGATTACATTACGAGTTTGTAACGTTTCTCGTCATTTCAACAGCTCTCATCCATGAAGGTTCCTCAGTCAGAACCATATTCGTATCCCAGTTCCGAGTGCGGAACCTATCACATTAGAAGTCACTTTTGCACAATTGCCTTTATTTGTACCATATCAAAGGCGGTTATTCAGTGAACCGCCATTAATTCGTATCAATCAAAGGCGGTTTGTTCAAAACCACCTTCCAAAGAACTGGAACCGCCTTTGAATTTTTCTAGTGCCCTGAAACAAGAGGTTCCGAGCTCGGAACCTGTCCTAGAAGGTGGTTCCTTGAAAATTTAGCGGAACCGACTTTGAACTCCGTCTTTAATAGGCCATTCTTCACTAGTGGAAAAATAAAAAATGGTCATCTAAACCCAAAACCTACCTAAATCTATCAATCTTCCAAAAAATGATAACAAAAGAGATGTTAAATGCTTTGGAAAATACATGCATTTGACGTTTCATCAAATCCCCCACACTTAAACCTTTACTTGTAATCGAGTAAACAAGAACAAGCAAAGACCTAAGGGAAAACTAGCATGCCAAGGTTTCCCAAAACACCGACATCTTATTCCTAGTTATCCGAACCCCCAAGACATAAGAATCTCTCACACTCTCACATCTCAAAGCTTAAGATAATAAAAACAACCATCATACCAATAAAATATGAGGTACAAAATATAAGTGCAAAACTACTCTACCAAAGATTCTACCAAATAGACAAACTAAGAGAAGCATAGAATGTTTCAATTTCTCTCATTTTCTCTCATTTTGCCTTGGAACCCTCTCGGGTTTTCATACTAGTTTCAAACATATTTTTTCCAATGCTACCTTCACCTTTTTCCACACCATTTAGCCTCTCATTTTTTTCATAAGTTGCCCTTTCAAGTTTTCAACCTATCCGGGCCTCCCAATTTTGCCTAAATTGCCCTCTTGGGTTTTCAACTTAGCGGGGTTTTTGTTTTTGAAATTAAACAAAAATTACAACTAAACCAACGAGCAAGCATAAGCATCCAAATCCCCTCCCCCGCACTTAAATTATGCAATGTCCCGAATGCATATAAATAATCAATGGAAAAGTAGGGAAGATGAATACGAAATTATCACAATTAGGACCTTGAAGGTCCCGCTCCACCGTTTCGGTTCGCACGTCTCCTTACTCTATCCTCTTCGCGTCTCCTCCTCTTCTCCACTAACTCCAGTGGTGGGGCATTGCCGGAGGACAATGATAGCATTGCAAGGATTGCATCCATGTTGTCATTTATGCCCTCATAAGCGTCGTCGACAAAATACTCAAGATTGTCCAACCATTAGTCATGTAGGGCTCTCCCTTCACGGATAAGTCAAGTGAACTTCTTGGGGTCTTAGGTGAGTTTCAACATTTTCACCTTTATCAAAAAGTCGATGGTGTAGATGCTATTATCGGGATGGCGACCAAGTGGTACTAAGCTCGGTGGAATGTGAATATGAAGATGTTGTGCCAAAAGCGTGATCATTCCCCTAATACGTGCCCCGAATTCTTTTTTGACAATCCAATGCAGCCATCAACCCATACATCAACCCCATTTGGGGCACCATCTTGGATAATTGAAGAAGTCTTGGAGTGATGAGTTCTTCTTTCTCCCGTGAGGTGTTCCCAAAAATTTTGGGTGGTGTAGTTTTCTCACCACTACAAAATAAGGCTAATGTAACACTTTCCTTGCAATACTTATTAAAAATGTTACAATAGCTTATAAAGTGCTACTTAAACATTTGAAAAGTGTTACATATATATTGAATTAATTACCTAAATTTTAAAAAATGTTACGTTTTAATCTGATGCAACATCATCACCCAAGGTAATACTTGCAAAAGTGTTATTTTAGGTGCAATTGTATCAGTTTGAATCTATTGAACCTAGAAACAGACATCTATCCATGTAGCACCATTGGTGCGTATTATCTATTTTGGGGTGCTATTTTTTGCTTCTATTTTACAGCTGTTTTTCTTTTTATTTTCTTCGTTTTACTGGTTGTAGGGCGTTTTATGCAGGATTGGGATCTGGCTCTAGCTCATTCCTCAGTCGTTGATTTTCAACATAATGCTGAATAACAATAGGATTAACAAAAAAATTGCAAGAAAACTCATTGTCTGCTGCTATTTCGTCTTTGTGATCATCAACCTCTTGCTGCATTGACATGATCCCTGGATACCTACTGTTCCTTGCTTATGTTTCACAATTTCATCAAGCATGCATCAACTTTGAAGCAATTTTTGAATAAATGATCCTTAATACGATAAGATTAGCACTCACTGCTTCACAATAAATCACTTTATAAAATTCCAAACCTAAATATAAGCTAATACTTAGATGAGCAAGATCTTATACTGACTTCAATGGAAAAATGTTAAATTTAAAGGTATTTTGGGCTTCCATCTCAAAACCAATTGGTACTAAGTGAAGGTGACCCAAAACCTTATATGTAAGTCATTATTTTGTAAGAAACCGATGTGGGATATATCTTTCAACACGCCCCCTCAAGTGCCAACGTAGAAATACTCCACGACCCATATCAGGCCAAATTAAATGGGATCCACACATCGGCCCAATAAACCCAACTCGGACCCAGATCTTAAATAGTTGACTCTAATATCATGTTAAATTTAAATGTATCTTTGGCTTCTATCTCAAAACCAATTGGTACTAAGTGGAGGTGATCAAATACCTTATATGCAAGTCATTATTTTTGTAAGAAAACGATGTGACATATATCTTTCAACAAAAAATAATTGAGCCAGTTAGCATCCGAGAACGCATTGTGCAAAACCAAAAGGAAACCACCAAGTTTCTCCCTTGAATATGAGTAAATCCATCGATCGTATGGATGAGGGCAAATAAATCGTTAACTTCTGGATAGAGGCGGATGCATTTTGGTTTTAGTAGCTGGTTTGGAAGATTTATTAATCGGCGTCTGGTTACACTTTTGCAAATTTAAATCTTATGTCGAACTCGGGCCGTGATATTCAAATTAAATACTTGTGTGAAATTTGAAAGAAAAAAAAAGAGTTACATGCACATTTACACTCAGTATGCAACCATGGATATGGTTTCCAAGGGTGTGCTTCATTTTTCCAGGTGGAATTTGAAATAACCCCTTTGAATCTTGATTACCCTTCATTACTACATATATACATTTCAACCATCATTTTAAACCTAATTTCACAAATGAAACATCTAACTATGTTCACCCTCGTTTTCATTTGAATATTTACATGAAGAAAACAAGTTATGGAAACACCGCTCAAATCTCTACCAAATGAGATTTTTGTTTCTATTTTATGATGAGTTGGGGCATCAGTTGTTGTTTCTTTATATATCAATTACTCCCTCCGGTTTCCTAACATTGGCTCCCTTTGACTGCAAAAATTTTCAAGGCATGTTTGACCATCAATAACTT